>JAUZST010012549.1:0-11393 GCA_034779995.1 Parotocinclus haroldoi
TATAAAATTTGATTTGTTTTTTTTGCAAACCTTGTGAATTAAACATGTTTCCAACTAACACATTGTGCCCCAACCAAAATATTACATGCACGTTATTTTAAGCAGATGTCAGTATCTGTTATTAAATCTCAAATGGCACTTGTACAATGCCAGTCTTATAAATAGTTTGGGCACCCCTGGTCCCATTGTCTAATTAAAAAAAAGATTGTCAGTTCATAGTCGTTTTTCTGGTACTGTAATGTAAATATAAAGGGTATTTTCACAAGAAAACTGTGCAAACTATACATATGTGTAAGAGAAAACGCAGGAAGTGAAAACCTGAAGTGCTGTAACCTTCTCGTTACATCTCTGTGTATGACGAAGGTTGTAAAATAAAAAAAATCCAGTGGTTATATTATTATTATGCAGTGATGATGATGATGATGATTATTATTATTATTATAAACTCAGAGTGGACGTAAACCAGTTTACATACAGGGTGTCTATAAAGAATCTGTAATCAATTTATTACCAACCACTGAACATGTAGAGGCCGTTTTAGATGAAGCATCAGGACCCCAGGTTTTATCCTTACATAGATTTAGTGTGAACCCAGTGGGTGAAAAACATCAACACACACATTACCAATGTAAAAGGGGGACTTACTTTATAGAAAGCTTGTAGTTTTAGGTTAGAGATATAATACACAGGTAGTATATTATTACAAGTAGTTCTCGCAATCGGACAGGCTCCATTTACAGCTTGTTACAGATAAACAGTGGAAATTCATGCACACAAACATTAATAACTTGTACACAAGACTCTAAACACATCAACCAAGTTCAAACAGTCTCTAGTCCAAACCGAGCAAACGACGGCAAACTCACACACACACTGTTCCTCTTCTTAAACTCTCAGTTCTACAACATTTTATTTTATGTTTTAATAAAGACAGTCATTAAACTGAATGGACATTAATTTGATGGTTAAACCGCTTGAATTTTGATACTGCAATTAGAAAAACTAATTCATTTTTGTGAAACAAGACATTCTGGTTAATATTGGGAGCTGTACAGTGGCAATGTAATGTGTGTATCTTTGTAATCTCCTCTTCCATGTATTGTATTTTTCAGATAAATAACGGTGTAGTGATGATTACAGTGTTAGGCACCTGTTTGTATGCTGTAGTAAGCAAAATGCAGTGTATTTAGCTCTTAAGGGACACGTAATAAGAACTGTTCCGCACGAATGTTTCATTAGTTCATATGTTTTTTGTAAATGCTGCTACTCGCCCTCTGTTTTAATGAAGCATTCTAAACAAATGCACATTTGGTTTAGTTCTTTCTTTGTTCAATTTTTCTGTAGTTTTCAGGTAGTGATTTTAATTTTGAGATGAGAGACCGGGTCTTGAGTGAATGGAGCGTCCCGTTGTGCATGTCAGCGTTTGGACACATAAAATATATAGATGTGTTGTGTTTTATTTTCATCTCATTTGTAGGGGTGTGGGTTTGGTCTGCTTGATTGGTTACTCAACTCATCAGATAGAACAGAAGAGGTAGAGTAGCAAACAGAAACGGTGCAGCTAGTGTGTGCGAGTGTCGCATCATCAGTAACAGCTTGAGCACTAATACGATACTGATATAGATCATCACCCTACTCTAATCCACTCACTGAGCGTCCTGTCAATGTCTGTACATATAAACGTTACTCATTTTAATTACTTATGTGCACCTGTGTGGAGTGCGCATGCTGTCCTTCCCTTGACTATGAAATGTCCACTCTATCTATTAAGCCTTTGCCTTTGTACCCTAGGCTACAGGAGGGGGTTATGAGGGTGAGGATGCTTATCAGAACGCTGAACTGGTCTTCCTGGACATCCACAACATCCACGTTATGAGAGAGTCACTGAAGAAGCTGAAGGACATTGTTTATCCCAATGTAGAGGAGTCCCACTGGCTCTCCAGCCTGGAGTCCACTCATTGGCTGGAGCACATTAAGGTAGATTCTAAGTGGCCATTAATAATGATTGGCTTTATGGTAGATATTTAAAAAAAGATTGATTTGTTTCGTTATGCACCTTATGGGCTGTTATTGTAGATAAGTTATGCAAGTTTAAAGATGTGTTAATAAACAAATTTCAGACATTTTTTTTCCCCAGTTGTAACCCTTACAAACCTATTCTGTACGTTATCCACCTTTTCCACATGTTGCATTGTTAAAACCAGATTTGAATTTGATTGGAATGATATGTCATGAAGATGCACAAAATGGTCAATAACACTGAAGCTTGACGGAGCTTAATTTGATGTGAAAAAATATTTGCACACTGCCAAAAAAACAAAAGGTAAAATATGTTTCACCTCTATTGAGATTCAAGCATTAACATGCAATTAAACAAGTTAAACTTATTTAGCGCCTTTCCCAAACATCATGAAGACCAATGAATCAAGATGCACAACACGGTCCATAACTTGGTTCATATTTATGCACGTACTTGATGCAAAGAAAATCAATTCAATAAATGCATCTCAACAAAATGTATGACATATTCATCATATTTGTGGATTTAACATTTTTGTGCTTGACCCATTTTTTTTTTTTTTTTACCTGGGAGTGTAGATTAGACAGAGTGCAAAACTTTGAAAGCTCTTCTGCATAAACGTAAAAATGATTACTTTCCCTTTAGTCATTTTAGGAGTAGAAAGTACTAAAGACCAGTAGTAACTGAAAGACGTTTGGTGTTTCTTGATCACTGCTTTAGTACAAGAAACCTCATTTAAACATTTTATTTAAACTTGGTTGAAATGGAATGTAAACACGATGACTTTTGACATTTAAAAAAAATGTCCTTGTTTTTGAAAATGGGAGTGTTTATACATATTTCTGAGTTATATTTTTAGTAGAGATAAAGTTGTGACTTTAGCTTAACTCGTAGCTTCTTTGTATAAACCAAATCCAATTTGTCATTGTTCGTAGACTTAGAATGTAAAACCTGTTCTGACCTCCATATGTTTTCCTACACTAGCTGGTGTTGTCAGGAGCAATTCAGGTAGCAGATAAAGTGTGTTCAGGGAACTCGGTGGTGGTGCACTGTAGTGACGGCTGGGACCGCACAGCTCAGCTCACCTCTCTGGCCATGCTGATGTTGGACTCGCACTACCGCACACTCAGGGGCTTCCAGGTGCTGCTCGAGAAAGAGTGGATCAGCTTCGGACACAAGTTCGCCTCGGTGTGTGTATATGAGCAATAATGTAATGCACTTTGTACCTTTTAGTGCTGCACAATTAGTCACCATTTTAATTCGATTTTGGCTTTGATTAATTGGGCAAATATGGCAATATTAGTGTTTTCGGCTGTTTGATTGCAACGTGGCTAAGATTAGGTTTGTGCGATTGATGCATTAAATCGTTCCTGGTTTATATGCTTTAAGTAAAGTTATATTCACTGTTTGCAATACAATCAGTGTGACTAATGAGCAGTCATTGTTCTTTATGCAAATGTAATCAACTGAAGGAATATAGACTTATATGGTACAGTGTAAAAGACGAGCCTGTTTGCTGTTGGAGTAAAATAAATACTAAATAAACTACTATACAGTTCTTTTTTTCCCCACTTAACTAAACAATTGTGTTAAATTATCTATTAGCAGCTTGCATTTGAGCTGTATCTTTGTTGTTTTGAGCATAAAATTAACTTGACTAGAATCTGCATTGTATTCACAGAATAATTACGAACGTTTGTCTGTGTCTGTATGCACATGTACAGAGAATCGGCCATGGAGATAAAAATCATGCAGATCAGGACAGGTCTCCTATATTTGTGCAGTTCATAGACTGTGTGTGGCAGATGACCAAACAGGTAAGAACTTGGCTTTTCTTTTGTACAATAGTGACTACATTTGTCCATGTTTAGTGTGTGACGTGAGCACCGTGCTGTAACTGTAATACCCTTAATGAATAATTCCCATACTGTATGAGTGACAATGACAAGCTTAACACTTGGCCAAGTTCTAAATTTGCCTTACACTGCAAGTTTGCTTAATGGATTTTTCCTAGTTTTTTTGTTTAAAGTGGGCACGGTAATAAGGTATATAAATATATATTTGAGTTATTTGGTAGCAGTAAATTGGATATTAAGCTGTAGAATATAATATTTGTAATGTATAATATATATGATATGGCATATATTTGTGATAAATAAAATTATAGACAGCTTTATAGTAATATAGGTAGCGTGGTGGCTCACTAGGTAGCACTGTCGCCTCACAGTGACAAGGTCCTGGGTTCAGTCATTTTCTGGAGTCCAGTGGTATGTGCGTTAGGTTAATTGGTGCCTCTAAAGTGCCCCTAACGTGTGCGCGTGTACATGTGCGCCCACCCTATGATGGTCCTGTTTTTGGGTGGTTCCTGCTTTGCGCCCTCTGCTGATTAGGATTTAGGTGATGGGAAAATTTCGCTAACTTTATTTCCTGTTCAACTTCCAGACAGTCGTTTATAAAGTGTTTAAATAATGTCATATTTTAAATATAAATTCTGGCTAATTAATTTGGTTTGAGAAGTTTATTAAAACCTTTTTTTGTCTATTTGTTTACACTTTTGTTTAAAATACAGTACAGTGCAAAAGTCTTCGATATGCCAAGACAATTAATAGAAAATTAATATAATTAATATTCTTTCCTGTGCTTTTCCAACAGTTTCCAACAGCCTTTGAGTTTAATGAGCGCTTTCTGATAACGATCTTGGATCACCTATACAGCTGTCGCTTCGGTACATTCCTCTACAACTGCGAGAATGCCCGCGAAAACCACGTGAGAAAGCGCACACACTTTTGACCTGAACATATAACAAACACAGTCTGATTGATCAGGTTTCTAATAGGACCGTTTTGACTAATGCCTTTTTAAGACAATTATGGATTCTCGGCTTGAACTCGGGTTTTGTGATGATTGTACAGGGACGTATCAGCTTCATCATCAGATCATAGCAGTCCCATCCATTTAGGACTCTGTGGACTTCATTGGATTTGTCCCCCACCCATCGCTCTTTGCTCAGTGTGTGAAGTAGAGCATGAGGATTATAAGTGAGGGGACGCTTCAGTGAGTCTGAGCGGCAGCAGAGTGCACTTAAGAGAGATGAACCGGTGATTGTGTGGCCCGCAGAGCCATATACAACAATAACTCAGGCTCACCTTAATTTATGTGATCATCAGAATGACTCTCCTGGCTTCTTTTTACTCAAAGTGTTGCAGATTGAAACACTGTGTTGTGTGGCTTTATAGCACTGATACTAGATTGGCCAAACCTTATTCTTACACATACATATTGGGCATATAGATGGATGTTGGGTTAAGTTCTTGATGTCACAACGAAAGTCAACTGATCTTTGGTTAAAAAAGAAAAAGAAAAAAAAAAGGGAACACCATAGGACCAGCGCTCATCCCATGGACCATTGACTCAACAGCTACTTTAATTAGATACAACTGTTCAGCTGATCGGCAATGCAAATATCTAGTCAACCAATCATGTCAATTTATTGCATGTAGCTATGTAGATGTGGTCGAGGTTTAAACATCACAATCAGAAGGAAAGGTTATTTAATAACTTTAAACGTTGCCTAGTTGTTGACGCTAGACGGGCTTATTTATTGGGATTTTGACACACAGTCATCTCTAATGTTTACAGAGAATGGTCTGAATAAGAGAAAACATCCAGTGAGCGGCAGTTCTCTGGGCAAAAATACCATGTTTATGCCAGAGGTCAGAGAAAAATGGCGAGATTGAACTGAGTTTGAACTGAGACAAGTTCAACAGTAACTCAAATAACCACTTGTTGCAGCCGAGCTTAGCTTCACTAAGTACTTGACACATCAAACCTTGAAGCAGATGGACTACAACAGCAGAAAACCGCACCGGGTGTCACCCCTGTGCTAAGAACAGATAACTGAGGCTACAGTTTGTATGGGCTCGCCAAAATTGGACTGAAAAACGTTCTGACGAGTCTTGATTTCTGCTGTAACATTTCGGGGTGAGGGTCAGAATTTGGCTTTGATAACATGAAGGCATGGATCTATCCTGCCTTGAATCAATGGTTCAGGCTGGTTGTGATGTAATGGTGTGGAGGATACATAGGATTCTTGGCACACGTTGAGCCCATTAATACCAGGGTATGCAGTATAATGTGCCATGCCACGAAGTTCAAATGATCTTACACTAGCTTCTTGCATATAACACAGTAGAGATCACAGTACTTAAACGGCCTTCACAGTTACCAGATCTCAGTCCATTAGAGCACCTTTGGGATGTTGCTGTGTGTGAAGTCAACAAATGCTGCTGCAACTGCACAATGATAGCAATTCGATAATTACCAAAATCTCTGAGAAATTTCAGTTCTAAAAGCAAAAGGGGTCCAACGCGGTTCTGGCATGGCGTACCTAATAACATGGCCAGTATATGTGTGTTATTTGTGAGGTAGAACTAACCCTTTTGGCCACTTTTTTAGACCACCAGTGTTTCTGCTTTCTGTTTATTTTCTGCACCAAGTAGTATGTGCTCAGCAGCGGTCCTTTGGTGGTCTTTTTCCATTAATGGCTCTAATGAATTATACAAAATGTGAATGCGATCAGTAATAAGGTTCTAGAAAATGTGAAGTCCTTAATGAGATGGCTAGGATCACTAAAATTACTCTTAATGGTTCTTGTTTTTCAGAATGTCCGAACAAAGACGGCGTCTCTGTGGTCTCTGATAAACAGCGAATCCTCTCTGTACATGAATCCCTTTTTCACACCGGATTCCGGTCGTGTCCTTTACCCTGTAGCCAGCATGCGTCACCTAGAGCTCTGGGTAAATTATTACATCCGGTGGAACCCTCGTATTCGGCACCAGGTATGTAGATATTAAAATAATACTTTATCTACAGTACTGTGCAAAAGTTTTAGGCCACCTTTAGATTAGATATACACTGCTCACAAAATTGGGAGATATTTTAAAATGCATATGGAGAGGATCCTACAAGATCTGCTGGACAGTCTGATCCTGTTCATGCCCCATCACTGTGTGTGTGTGTGTGTGTGTGTGCGCCTGTTGTGTCCTCTTTTCGATGTCTCTGTTATTGCCTTTGGGAGTGTGTGTTTTTAACATGTCCCACCCTCTCAGATTTAGTGGTGCAGAAAATCCTCTTTCCCCCAGTTTAATTACGTCCTGGCTGGCTTGACTGAGAGCTGCTGCTCATGCTGCCCTATCTCCACAACACACACGCACACACACACACACACACACACACACAGTGTCTCATAGCTGTTTTTAGTAAGCATGATAGGACTGTCATTACTAAGCCTCAAACAATGCAATGTGATTGTTCTAATGCTCTGATAAATGACCACAGTACTGCAAGTTATAGCTCATCCAATAACTTTCATTAATGTTAAGTTTTAGCCCCTTGTAGCCTGGTGTAATCTCGTGTAGAAGGCATTTTGGGGAAGGGGTTTCTATTTCAAAAGCACTTTGATTGCTTGTACAGCGCTGACAGACAATCGAGCGAGCATTGTAATGTGAGGCATTTTATTCCTCAGCAGTGTGACTGTGTTAGTCTGCCCTCTGCTGGTTGAGAGATATATTGTAGCAATTATATATAGGATTAGTTCAGCTCTGCTTGGGAAGGACTGGATTTTCATTACAGGTTACAGGTACTTTTAATTTACATTTTATTTTAAACTTTATTTATTTCCGGATAGACCATGCTTGTGTTTCTCTCCTGCCTCCTCTGATAAGATTGTTTGCAGGATAGTTTAGTATCTGGAGACACATCGTCAAACCCAAAAACAAAGGGGAAAAAACATTCCCAGTTCCATAAATTGGGGCTTAAATGAGTTGATTAATTTCTTTGGATTGGGTTTCGAGGGGTCTGCACCATTTATCTTACATTTCATTAACATCCACAATATCCACTAATAGGAAATCATTTGTATGTATATGTGTATATATTATATATTTTATATAGGGCTGCAACTAACGATTATTTTAATAATCGATTAATCGGTCGATTATTTTTTTTTTTCTCGATAAATCGGATATTTAAAAAAAATATTTTCCATGTCTTTAATTGGAAATAGAGCATGAAATAACAGAGAAATTAAGTGCTTGCAATAATTAAATAATAATAGATTCAATGAAATGAGACCTAAAACTCTAAAACTGTTGTTGTTTTCTGGAATGAGAGACAATATAGCATGTAGAGTATAGATAGATCAATTTAAACAGGTCAGTAAACGTTTTATTTACAGCATTAGGTTAAAAAACCTAACAAAAAGGCAAGTAAGTAACAAAAGTGCAAAAGCTAAGCACATTGGCACAATATGTAGTATAGTGTCTAAATACCTAATTTCACAAATTAGAGTAGCTCGAAAATGCCTGACAAAGCTGATCATGAAAGATAACTAAAGTCTTCCACGTGAACACTGTTAGGATTTCCCATGATTCAAAATGGGAATAAGGAATGAATGTCTTTACGTGGGTGCAAAGCTGTGCTCAGATGTATTTATATCGCGCAATGGATCATTGTCTCAAAGCAGTTTTACAGCATTATAATTTCTTAAAAGGCCAATCCTAAATTGAGCAAGCCTAGGGCCACAGTGGCAAGGAAAAACTACCAGAGTGTTGTAAATAAGAAACCTAGACCTAAGGAAGACTCAAAAAGGAATCCATCCTCCTTGGGTTGTTCATTTACATAATGAAGTTTATATTAATAGTAAAACAAAAAAAGGAAGTAATAATAAAATAAAAAAGGAAGTAATAACATAAATAAAATAATGTAACAAAATGCACATCCGCCGTTATTTTGTCTTGTGCACAGTTACTTTAGGTTCTTGATCTCAGCGAGTCCTTGGATGCACATCGTCCCCCTGACAACCAAACAAAACCTGACAACTGACACTTTGGTTCATATGTTTGTCTGTTTTGTCTTGACAGCAAAGTCCAGTGGAGCAGCGCTACAAGGAGCTCCTGACACTCCGGGATCAGTATCTGAAAAAACTAGAGGAGCTACAGCTGTCCGGCTCTGCCCCTTCCTCCACCCACCTGAGCAACAGCTCCACTCCGAATGCTGCTTCGCCAAATCAGCACTTGACCCACCTGCAGACGCCCTTCTGATGTCTCAGGCTCGCGCTTAACGCAGGACGTTTTGTACATAGCAATAGTAATAATTACAATAACGCAATTAGTAGTGATGTCGACGATAACCAGTAACTAAAAATCCGCAATTATGCAATAATGTCACAGTACTGCCTTCATAGCGTAATAGTCAGTTACAGGTGAAGCAAAGTGCAGCTCTTCCTGAACTAGCTACAGTCAGGCATGGAAGCATGGACTATAAGATGTAGGATTATTGATGAGGTAGTTGGTTGTGATGTATGTTACGAAGGCTGACGTGGAAATAATAGCACAGTGTTTTGGAGCAGCAGTATGAGCTAGGGATGGATTAATAGAGGTTCTGGACGGTAAATGGTATTGACTTTTGAATAGTGTCCAATTTAGGAAGAGCTGGTAGCTCATTTGTTTTGACCACATGTTGAGATCTTTTGTCTGTTGAGGACTTGGTCGAATTGGCGACACGGGCGCTTCAAGAGTTGGACCATAAAGCATTAGCCTTTAGTAAGATAAGACATTGTGTGAATGTTTTACATTTCAAGCATACACTGCATTTGGTTACTCAGAATAGACCTGCCCGCAGTTTGGGAGGAAAACTGAGACGCTTCGGGTGCGCTTACAAAACAGAACCAGGATTTTGGGGCTGCAAAGACCAGTTCTGTGCCTTTTCTATCTGAGGTGTGCTGCCACCTCAAGTAGACCTTATCAAGCAAAAACGTTGTTTTTCTGCAGGCGGCATCAGTGGCAATGAAGGAGATTTTCTTTCGGCTTCCATTTCTGATTGACAGGGTCACTCTCGAGTCACCACACACCAGTGACTTTAGGGTTTTGTCTTAATATTTTAAGTACAATTACCACAGCTACATGTAAGCTAAGCTAAAGCCAGGAGTTTGGAAAAGCTGCCCTCTTGAGCTGTTCCTTCAGTTCCAGTTCTACCCGTTGCAAACGCTGATTGAGAATGGTGTTGAGACCGAACACGTCTGGCAACAGCTCATCAGGGCACCTCGGTGCCATAACTTATGCTGCCTCAGATGAGCTGACCTTTTGAAGTCTTTGGCCTCAATGAGGAGATGAAGTTGAAATCGTATTGTGGGGAGAAGAAGAAGAAAAACAAACGAACACAAACCCTTTTGCTGTTGTTTGTGTTTTATTTGGGGGGGGTTAGGCGGGGGAGGTGCAAGGGGGGGGGGGACTCTATTTTTTTATTTTGTACACGCTCCATAACTGTAATTACCTCAACAAAAACCTATTTTACTGTCGGAAGTTCTATTGTTGTAAAATATAATTATTTTATTCAGTGTAAAATTTGACAGTTTTTATAAAAAGCGGAGCGCTAAGGAAACGTTTTGATTAGTTGAGCTGTTGAGATTTAATGAGCGTCATATTTCTTTACTGGGCATTTAGATTTGCTTTGTACCATTTATGGAGATGTGAGGACAATGTCAGACTTTTTTGTTGACATCTAGGGAAGGTTAGTTCTCAGTATCTTTGCTGTGAGTGTGTAACTGAGTGAAGGAATCTGCAGTCCTGTGTGTGTGTGTATGTGATTTCATTTGGGGTGTGGATGGGGTGGGGTGCGGGTGGGGGCTGTGATACGGAATTACCGAACATCCTTGTTTTCTGCTTCTTAGGACTCCATATTTTTGTTTCTGTACTCCATTAAGTATGCTCCACTGTTTAATGGCTGCCTCTTGTTCTGTAAATAATTATGATTAAATTAATTTAAAGATTTTGACACAAGATTATGTTCACCTGCCTTTCAGTTCTTGTCTATTAAACACTTTAGCCATCCTGTTTTTTTTTTTTTGTTTTTTTTTGCAAGTATGTCTGAACTACCAGCAATAATATTTCAGTGTGAAAACTAGAGCTTATTCTTGGTGAAAAGCTGATGCAGTGACTTGGGCGATGTTAGATTAGTTTACATTTCACCATACATTGCATGTAATCATTGAATTCATTAATTCAGATGCACATAAATGCCATTCAATTTTGATGGTCCTTAAAAAACAACTTTTTTTCTCGCAGAGATGTTTTGTCTTTTCTGCAAATAGCTGTTGTGATTGATGATGTCTTTCCAGACAAATGGGAGAAACACAACTGCACTGCTCCCAAAAATTAGGGGATACATCAAATTAAAATTTCCGATCATTAAATATTCTCTATTTTTTGTGAGCAGAGTAACATTTAAAAATGAATATACACCCACCAATCACTTTACTGGGTACTCTTTTTTTTTTTTTTCTTTTTTTTTTCTCGGTTTTCCACTTATTTTTATA
>JAUZST010012550.1:0-11392 GCA_034779995.1 Parotocinclus haroldoi
AATGGGGTATTTTGTGTAGAATTTTGAGGAAAGAGATTAATTTAATACAATTTGGAATAAGGCTGTAACGTAACAAAGCGCTGTGAATACTTACCGGATGCACTGTATAAATTAGTATTTTCTATATTTACATTAAAGTTGTTTAAAACCATTGCTATATACCACTGATATAGAATATCTGTAGTACAGTCAAAGCAGAACTGTACAATACACAGAAAATATGCAAATTTCAGGAGACATAAGGTGTAAGTGTGTGGCAGAGTAAGAAAAATATTCATCACTATAAATCACTATTTGTACAACACAGTTGCAGATGGGAGGAAAAACATGCTGACATTTGAAGAAGCACGCTGATGTTGGTATGGCAGCTAGCAAATGGTATTGGACAGCTTATTTCTAACGGGGACAGCATAAGGAATATCCCGTCTTGTGTCTGGTCCTAGTCGTATAAATGGTTTTGTAGAACCTGCCTGAGGAGAAGAGGGGGAAAAGAGGGGTTGTGTCCCAGGTGTGAGAAATCTGTAATTCATTTCAGATTCATTTCTTAACCCTTAAAAAGCCCATTTCTGGAGGATGGGTCAGGGAATGCCAATGATTCTTTGTACTGTTCTCACTGTTCAACTGCTCTGCTCCTGCGTTGTGGCTGCTCTGAACCACACGTGATGGGTGTGCACAGTACATAGATGACGGCTATGTAGAAATAAACAGCTCATGTGACAGACCATGCTTCCTCAGCCGATGCAAAAAGTAAAAATATCTTCTGCTGCACTTATTTGAGGATGATGGTGATGTAAGTCAACTACCATCAGTCATCAATCATCAAGGTCTTGTGACTCACCATTATGATGTCATTCCAGCTCAATACTTCCAAGTTGCAATTGCAACGTCAACTAGGCAAATACAATCCTAAAGCTGCATAAATCCAATTATCTCTGTGATTTATTTAACAGCAATAATCTAGCAGCTAGTAGCAGTACTAACACCAGATCTCTCTGCATGCGAAACTTCCAGGCAGTCTGAAATACGGTAATATCCGTTATTTATAAATTAACGAATACACAGTCAGTGTGCCTTTAGATATTGCTAGGAAAAAGTTAGGCGTGTCTACATTTAATCCAGCAGGTTGACCACAGTACAGCATTTCTTACTGATCAACGCTGTATTTGGGTTAGATGTGGCACTTTGATGTGGCATGCATGCTAGCATGCTAAGCTATGCTTAATGTCCGCAATAATCTCATACTTAGCAATGCTAAAGGAAAGGAGCTATCAACCTTAGGCAAGCTGGTTCAATGAAGTTGGGCCCCTCTCCTGCTGGTGACACCCACTCAAATATAATTATAATACTGATTTTTTTTTATATTAAAAAATTTTACTACAGTATTAGTACTACTTATGGTAGGCATATTATCAGCATTTTTACAGAAGCTTACTCCATTTTGTTTGGCAGTGATTTCTTTAAAGTTGTGTTTTCAAAAAAGTTCATGATTTAACAATGTGTGAGCATGTTCACACGCACAAATTTCCCCTGAGAATTCAGCAGAGCCTCATGAAAGAGTCCAAACGACGTTTTAGTCAAAACGACAGGCAAGAATCAGAGTAAAAGGTCAGTAACAGAATAACACTAGGTACGGTACTAGGAAGGATGAGGCAAGAATTGGTTTCAAGGTCAGAAACACCTCAGGGAGGCGCGGTTTACAGATCATGAATACAGAGAACATGAGTGAATGGCGCTACCATGCGTGTTCAGGTATGAGGAAAAATGTCCAGGTTTAAGACAAAAACAAAAGTGGGGAAAATAAGTATTTGATACAGTGCTGATTTTGCAAGTTTTCCCACCTACAAAGAATGGAGAGGTCTGTAATTTATTATCATAGATACACTTCATCTGTGGGAAACAGAATGTTAAACAAATCAGAAAATCACATTGTATGATTTTTAAATAATTAATTTGCATTTTATTGTAGGTATAAGTATTTGAAAAACAGAACGTAATATTTGGTACAGAAACCTTTGTTTGTAAATACAGAGGTCAGACGTTTCCTGCAGGTCTTGACCAAGTTTGCACTGCAACAGGAATTTTGGTCCACTCCTCCATACAGATTTTCTACAGATCTTTCAGGTTTCGTGGCTGTTGCTGGGCAACATTAAAAAAAATTTTTTATCTCTCACAGTTGAAGTATATCTACGATAAAAAATTATAGACCTCTCCACTTTTTGTAAGTGAGAAAAATTGCTAAATTGGCAGTGGATCAAAAACGTATTTTCCCATACTGGACTATGGAGCAGGAGGTCCTGAGTTCAAATTAGACCCCAAATCCCACCTCAGTCAAGCTGCCACCACTGGGTCCATGAGTTAGGCACTTAGTCTATTGTAACCCAAGACTGTATCATTGATGGGACCATCATGTGGATAAGGGTAGCTGCTAAGTGTAATGATTAAAAATGCAATGATTAAAAATTATGCAAACAGGAAAAATGTCAATATTCGAGCTGGGTTTGGTGGCTCTGTTATGCTGCAGGTCTATTTTGCTGTCGTGGTTTGGGTCCCCTGTCTAGATGTAATGTCACTGCAAATAAACACAATGACATCCTTACTGACAGCCTAATCATTACACATTTGTCCTATTGGGAGCTCCAGAATGGACACGCCCCCAACCCACAAGGCAATAAATGGTGCTCATTTAGGTAGATTGAGGACTGTGAGTCAGGTCTTTCTAATATCATCAAATGAATAGATTTTATATTTATATAATAGTGTTCATCACTCCCACACAGCCTCAAATGTTTTATGCAATTATTTGCAAAAATAAATTGGTTTTGGTTTACCAGCAGCACCTCTTTGCATTTACATGCTGGATTTTGAGGCTTGAGCAAAGTCTTAGTTTTACAAAATGAGACCCATAAGCTATACACTCAATGGCCATACAATGGTACACCTCCTAGCTTCTACACTCGCTGTCCATTTTGATCAGTTTCACTTGTCATATAATACAGGCAGCTATAGTCCAGCCATTTCTCTACATTATTATTTGTTCGTATCCTTTACTCGTAACTTTTTTCTCATCTTACAATGCCATTATTGCAGCTATTACCTAATCCTGTGTGAATAGCACATGGTCATTAAAGCCAGGAACAAAATTTTGATTTGCTTGAAAGGCTTGAACAGTGGCACGGTATTTACCCAGAAATATGAATATAAAATATCACCTTTGTAAGCTGAGGTTTTATTTGTATTTTCCAACAAACTACTTTTTACCCCCATAATCTCATTGTTGGTGTTTTTTAAACAGTTGCTGCCTTTCAACACACAAATAATACATGAAAACAAGAAATTAAAATAATCAAATAGCATTAAATTAAATATATGATTTATTAAATTCTGTGGCTCTACAGTTCTAATGATAACAGCAATCACACATTTTATTTGTTTGTTTCCATAAAACGGTTTAGGTGTAAAAAGGTGTCTGAGATGTCAGGTGTGTGGAGGTCAGGTGTTGTAATGTGTTCCTTTCAGTAATTTATCCTTTGACGTCCAAAAAAGGTCTCTAATGTCAATATTTCTTTTCTTTTTTCTTTTTTTTTGCAACACTGGGCCAGGCTGCATATGATTACCACACAAACATGTGCACACAAACTCAAACGTTAGTGTAAATTAAACCTCTGATATTAAAATACGTCTAGCTAACGGATGACCCAGGCAGAACAAACGGCCAACATGTTAACAACTTACAGTGGCAGGTGAACACGAATTCCTGACCAAGACCAACACTAACTTGCAAAACACCTGACAGCAAGTCCAGATGCTGTTTACAACCAGATGGAGAGACAGTGAGGACGGCCAATCACACATTAGCAAGAAATGGCTGATCCAATTGATGAGCTTGTGGGAGGTCTAAAGAGAAACCAGCTTCAGCTTGACATTCAAGGTCAACTTTTGCCTGCACTGCTAATCATAATTTCCAAAAAGGGCAGAAGAGCTTTCCCTGAATTTAATGGGGATTAGTATGGATCTATTTCTCATCTCGGGACAAGTGTGAGGGTAGATTTAACAGCTGACGTGCGTGTAAATTCCCTTTCAGCTGTGTGACTGCTACCCTCACACTGCCTGTTCCCAATGTGTCTCTATAGCATCACACACTAGGGAGAGGCAGCAGGCAATATGTGCTTTGGGAGCACTGCTGTTTTGCTTATTCTGATCACACACACAAACCTGTGGACATGTTTAACCTCCTCAATGAGAACACATAGCTTATTTATACAAGCACTTTTCTTCCCTCCCTCTCTCCGTCTCTCTCAGAGACACACTCCTGGCTTCGCCACTCCTCCTTAAGCTGTTGATTCGTTGTGACCTTGAAAAGGTTATGGCAAGTGAGCAGCCATGTTAAGAGACAATGGATTAGAGATGGCACAGAAGCATTATTAATGCAGACAAGTATTTAATCAGTACAACACGATTAAACAATGCACAATGCAGACTCCGACGTTCTATGGTGCAGTGCAAAGCGAGACAGGCGTGACAAATATGCTTTAAAATGTGCTGTCTGAAAACGTGGGTTCTATGGGTGGGCAAAAAAGAAAAATATATCAATATTTTCTGGGATATTATATCAATTGGCAGTATGTATGGCTGTATGTATGGTGTATGGCTGCATTTGAAATGGCTCACTACATATTACTTAGGTGTACTATATCTACCTAAAAGTAGTATGTGACCAAAAAGAAAATCTGTGGGCCTTAAAGAAACCCGGATGTTGCATTACTGTGGTCAGATTGTCCAGCATGCACCTCCCCAGTGTACTGCATTCCCTCATGCACTGCTGAATCGCTCAGCTCAGCCTGCTTCACCAAAACAGGATGGCGGTGAATAACACTATGGAAAAGAATGCTGACAACTCTGAGAATAAATATTAATGTAGTAGCTGTACTGGGTTACATATGGAGAACAGAATGAGGCTAATGTTACAAAACAGAGATTTGGTAAATTTGAAGTTTAAGGTAAATGGTCACATGACGATGGTACAGAGGGTAGTATAGTATTATGCTGCACAGCACACCACTTGTTAATGTACTGCATACTACATTCAGAGGGCAGTATTCAGAACAGATTTAATGTCTTTTGCAATGAAATTTCTGACAGCATTTGTTAGACACTTTTTTGCAGAATGACTATGCTGACATTTGCTTAGTGTGTTTTTGTGCTGGTATCCAGCTGGTTTAAACCGGTCATGGAAAGCTGACTCACATATTTGGTCATAATCTTTGTATTCTTCTTCATATGTATATATGTATACGCAAACTCAATGTATGTTTGACTGTTTTTCATAGAAAAGTGAGCAACATCAACTTTAGCTTAAAAAAAAAATGAAGATATTAATAGACGATACATATCGCACATTCCTAGAGCAAACTGACTAGTCGGGTACCTATATAGATCTTACCCACTTCATTAAATTCATTGTTGCACAATGACAGGGCCTAACTGGCAGCACAGAAAATAAGGCAATTCAATTCTATAGTTGGCATCAATCCATCACATGCCACATGCTCACATTAACAAACAATTATGTAATATGACAATAACTAGGAAAAACTCACTGGGACACGGGGAGAACATGCAAACAAAGTCTGTACCAGCTATTGAATCGGGGACATCTGGAGAGGTGAGGTGACAGCAGAAACTGTGTGCCAGCGTGTCGTCGATCATACAAACTAGGCCTGAGCAGGACAAGCATGGGTAAAATAAAAGTGTCAATGTTGGGGGACGCATAGGTACATGAAAGATGGTGCCAAGGTTACAGCCCCCACCCCCTATGATTACAAATGGAGAAGTGATTTAAAAAAAACTATTTGAATCATGATAAAACAATTATTTATTTGCATTTATTTCAAGTTGTAATACAGCATTTATTAGGTTGAAAAAGCATGTACTCTACTGCTAATGCCTCTGCAGTTTGCATGCAAATGTGTGAGTGGTAAGTCTGGTGCAAAGTCCTCATTAGGCCTCACATAAGCAACATCGCAGGACCAAATTTGGTGCCTTGTAATTTCAGGTAGGATACAGGTTCAGTTAATTTGTTTTGGCTTAGTTTTAGTGTTTGGTGCGTGTAACGACCTCAGCTACCTCCTATTTATGGAAATCTATGTCTATCTAGCCAATGTTCCTGATTAAGATCCGTTAAATGTCAGTCATCAAACTGTGATGACAGCACCCACCCCAACCATATTCACTTCCCTCACTCAATTACCTCTCTTTGGTTTGCTGACATAAATTCACTGAATTGACATTTCAGCAGATAAACACACAGAGACCGAGACAGAGACTGCTGTTGAAAAGCTAAACAGCCTTTCTCCTTTTGATCCTGCAGCTTGACCCAGGTCCACCACCAGCCAGTTCATAAGCTTTGAAGCTTTCTTCCTAATGTGTTCATACAGAAAAAGAGAGGGAGATTGCGCGAAAGAGAGCAAGAGGCAGAGAGCGCTGGCGAGAGACAGAGACTGCGAGAGCAAGGCACAGACAGAGCAAGAGCAAGAGAGACAGAGAGGGAGGTAGAGATAAAAAAAAGGGCAAGGGAGACAGAGAAAGCCAGAGAAAGAAGCAATAAGCAGCTGCAAGAAAAAATAATTCCTTTAGAAATGCCTCAAATTCAGCGATTAACTAGTAATGTTATTAACATAATTATATTAGAATCATTTGTAATGCAAATACATTTATGTGCCGTTTAACGACTGCATTATGTTCTGTGAAACAGATAATTGACCGGACATTACCATCATTACTGTAATGTAAATAGAAATGGTACAACAATGCATACATGTAAAACGTACTGCTGAAAATGTGAGAACAACTCTACAAGTAAAACATTACATTTACTATCATTTTAATACCCGTCATTAATGTAAACCACATAAACAGGTGTACATTAGAAACAGGCCAGGTTAGTGAAATCGTTACCAAAAAATGCACTGACCGATGTTTCCATCGCCTACCCGGCAACCCCGGAGCGCAAGAGCAGGAACGACCCTAGATGGGGCGCCAATCCATCGTAGGGCACACAGTCACGCACGCAATCACGCACTAAGGGCCACTTTAGAGACAGCAATTAACCTAACACACTTTGGACTTGCTAGGAAAGCAGAGTACTGTGAGTAAACCCACACAGACAAGGGGAGGACATGCAGACTGTACACAGAAAACATCAAAGTTACATAGTAACACAACAAAAAAAAATTGGTTATTAATATTTTATCGTGTCAACTTTTTTATACTACCACACTATGATTCGTGGTGGAAAAACCTGCACCCCACAATGAACTTTATGGTTGTACGCATGTTGGGCATTTTGGAATCTTTTTGAGGGTTCATACACCTTATATACTTATTATGCAATAAAGCGATATTAGGTTAATAGTATGAAGAGTTTTACGGAGATAGCGGACGTTGTGTTTTGTGCTCAGGCATGGTTAGTGATCACACTACACAAGTAATGAGTGTCCAATTGAGAAGAACAAGGCAGCAATGAAAATGAGACATGTCTAAACAATCGTATTGAACTTTTAGAAAGTAAAGATTGCATACTGCTCAAGTAACCCATATAATACACTGGCACAGCTATGTTATACTACTACACTCCTCATCATCTCACGTGGTCACTCTTGGATATTTTTTTACATTTTGTGAGCAGTATATTTTAATTGGAAAACTCACTCACTTAGTTCCATAGCCGTTGAATCCAGTTCAGAGTCGTGGGGGCACAGAAACCAAGCATCAGCATAGAGAGGGGGGATTAGAGATGCACTCAATCAGTCTCATAAAACTGATTCTGTATGGATTGCATTTACACGACATATGCTACTTAATAGAAATACAGCTACACACGTGAACAACACAAAGCTTTGACTAGCAATTCTTCAGCATTTAGTTTATGTCCATAAGGACCTTTAACCTTAAACAGTTAATGCTCTACTGCACCGTGTTTGTGTCCCGATCTCTTTAGCACTTAGCGCACAGCTCGAGGGTCTGATTATTTTTGAATTCTTGTGTGTGATCTGTTTCATGTGCACATGTCTTTTTATTAGTTCATAAAAGCTCAGGGCATGTGTTTTTAGTTGTGTTGCACCATTTATGCCCAGGATTTAGCACAAGTGTCTGTTTTAAATTCATGATGTTTGACTTACTGTCTTGGTGAGAGTTGCATTCATGATTTTGCTTGTTTTTGTACACTAACAGGTGAAAGGCTCTTACCAATGCTATAAACATATAGTTTGAGCAAATTTGCAGTGATTGATATTTGCTAAAACTAAAGCTAGTGAGAGAAGAGAGCCAGGTACTAGCTGACAGCCCCTATCTTTCTTTAGAAATGGTGTCATTTCTAATTCTTAAACAGGATTGGACTGCAATATATATTTTTAAAAATTGGGAATAATCCAAGAAAACTGCAAGCAGTGCATCTCTAGCGGGAACCAACCCCAGACAGTATGGTCAGTCCATTGTAGCTCTGGAAAGTGAAATGTGCATTCAAGAAGCCACAAGAAAGGATGTGACATGGCTGCTCAGCTGTTGCTTCCTCTTTCCTCTCCACACACACACACACACACACACATGCACACACGCACACGCACACGCGCACACGCGCACACGCACACGCACACACGCACACGCACACGCACACACGCACACGCAC
This sequence comes from Parotocinclus haroldoi, assembly GCA_034779995.1. Classification (NCBI taxonomy): domain Eukaryota; kingdom Metazoa; phylum Chordata; class Actinopteri; order Siluriformes; family Loricariidae; genus Parotocinclus; species Parotocinclus haroldoi. The sequence goes on from JAUZST010012550.1 coordinate 8,684, forward strand.
ACACGCACACGCACACACGCACACGCACACGCACACACGCACACGCACACACACACACGCACACACACACACGCACACACACACACGCACACAAAAACACACAAACACACAAACACACAAACACACACAGCTCGGAGCTTGCAAAGCAGCAAGCCATGTCGACTTCCTTACACACATCCTCTTCTTACACACAAGAATGGGAACTGGCTAGTAATCTGTTGCCTTGTAACTAAATCAGCACAAACATTTCTATACAACAGTGAAATTTCTTATTAAAAGAATTATAATATCAGGGATTTTTGAAAATGTGTTCTAGGGTTCACATCCATAAGGTTGGGGTCTTGGCCTAGACATGTACAAAACAAAATAAATGATTTTGAAATATACACCCCATGGCCACTCTATTAGATAAACATTGTTAGCATCAGCAAATACCCACTTTGGCCTGTTTAGGTCTGCTTTATTTCTTTGTGGTTAATTATTTTAAGTTGCTGGAAAGATTCCTCAGAGATTTTGATTTTCAGTTGGTTTATATTTGTCAGATGAACATCCATGATTCCAATCTCCTGTTTAACCATAGTCTTCACTGCAGAAAAGTCTTGATGCTTGTCATTATTTTAATCTTCCGTGGAGAATCTAGTCAGGTCAAGCTCATGTCTGAGGATACGAGGTACAGAGCATGGTTTGTTTAGAATCTATATGTGAGATGGTGACATTTCATTTTTGGCTTTAAAGGCAAGCATTACGGTTTTGTATCTGATGCAGGCAGCAACAGGAAAACAGTGAAGTGAACACAGCTGTGAAGTGACATGAGAAAAATTGCATAGATTGAATACCAGATGTGCCACAGCCTTTTGAATGAGTTGCAGGGGTGTGACTACACATCAGAAGACCAGCCAGAAGAGCATTTATGTTGTCTTTTAATACAAACATAGACTGGACAAGTCCTTTGGTGGCTTCCCCGGAAAAGAAGGGTCGAATTCATCTGATGTTCTAGAGCAGGTAGCTACATGATTGGGTCAGTTTGGAAATGTGAGCAGAGAAGCTCAGCTTGTTATCAAAGAAATGTCCAAAACATCATGCATTCTCTGAAGGTGCAATGGATGAGTTCAGCTGAGAGATGACAAGATCTTGATAAGGAGACCCATGTATAGAAATGTAAAGCAGTTCTGTTTTGCTATGGTGCTTCAGATGATGAGCTCACACCCATGATGAGATGCTCTCCAGACATGTTGAGGCATTCTGAAGATGGAGACCTGAACATCTGCAGGAGGGAAATGTGTCATCAGCATAACGTTGATAGGAGAAGCCATGAGAGTTTATGACTTTACCAAGAGAATGGGTGTAGAGAGAGAAGAGGTCCCAGAACTGAGATTTGTGGAAATCCAGTTGAAAAAGCATGTGGTTCAGATACAGAGCTTCTGTATGATACCAAGGTCAAAAACCATAAAAACTAATGAACATCTACATGCTCTGGCAGCCTGAAGTTTCTCAGAAACAGCCACCTGGGCAAATTCTGTAGAGTAAGCGGCCTTGAAACCAGAATACATGGACGCTGATATGGTCAGCTGTGTTTTTTAAATAATGCTCAATTGGTATAAAGGTGCCCAAAGAGTGGGCAAGCATAAGGCAACAGCATAAGGATAAGGCAACAGAAGAAGGCAAAGCTCCCTAAGTGTGATGAGTGGAAAAATATGGTAGATGTGTCTAAGACATGGCACAGTGATGAACGCAGTGTTCAAAAAGTGCCTTAAAACACTAACATCTTAATTTTGGGGAAAAACATTATCATAATTTACTATATATTAAAAGTAAAAAGTAACCTCACTCCCTACATCATGCACTCTTGATTTCCTCACAGCCCAGGACATTATCGTACATTATTGTACTGTATATTGCTTGCCCATATAACCATTATCATATTTCCATAAAGTCATAAACTGGACATTCGTAAAATGACAAGTAAAAATATCAGTAAAAATCAGCCTAACTACACAAATAAACAATACAACAACATTACACAGCGCTGCCTCAACCTAGTACACCTTAGTCACAACTCTATGAACATCTAGTTCATAATCTATCAACTGTGGACCATTACCGTAGCCCTACATACATGGGATCATTTTAATTTATAATTACACAATTATACTAATTGTGTTTTGATATGATAGCCCTAACGTTATCATAAATCAGTGAGCATCTGCACAGATAAACTGAAGCAAGCACATTAATGTTGCTGGCTGTACTGGATATCGGACTTGTTTTTGTTTCTGTGCTTTGAACAAATCAGACCAGCGTGTGGTACAAAGCAACAGACCCACTTTCACTGTATGTAATTTATTCATAGGATACCTGACAGCAGTACGAGGAGGTGAATGTGTGAGATTAAGTTGCTGCTCACATATACACAATGAAAAAGGCAGCCAAAGTCGCATTAGACCAGCCGACCGTAGCCAGTAATTATACACACACCCTGAAGTAAGAGCAGGTTAATCAGTATGCATGCTGGACTTCCTCTTTCCAAACACCTCGGTCTGCTCTCTCAGGTAGCTGTATGATTCAGCTCCTCATTTATAGTCTATATCGATCTCTTCAACTCTCATATATCACTGTTCCCAACTCACAGTTCATCTCTCTCTCTCTCACACACACACACACACACACACACACACACACACACACACACACACACACACACACACACAC
>JAUZST010012551.1:0-11390 GCA_034779995.1 Parotocinclus haroldoi
GAGAGAGAGAGAGAGAGAGAGAGAGAGAGAGAGAGAGAAAGAGAGACAGAGAGAGAGACAGAGAGACAGAGAGAGAGACAGAGAGAGAGAAAGAGAGACAAAGACAGAGAGAGAGACAGAGACAGAGAGAGAGAGAGAGAGTATACATTGAAATATATACTATATACATACTAAATATGAACGTGTTATACATTGTTTTTTATTTAATTAACTACTGTCTCACATACTATTGTTTTAGATTATTACTACTATTTTATAATTCTTTTCATAATATGTTGGTTTGGCCCTTTTTTTTAGTCTTGGTCCTCCCAAGGTTTTGTAACGTTTCGGGAGTTTCCCCTTTCCACTGCCATCTTAATCTCGCTCAGTTTGGGTCTAATAGTGCAGAAATACACAAGAAACACAACCTGTGTATTTTCGCACTGCTGCTTCTGTCGTTTAGTTAGAAAGTTTTAAGCTGTGATGTTAAGTTTCTGTACTGCAGATTCTTTACTGGGTAATTCAGATATTCAAACCATGCTGGTCGTTTTTATTTCTTGGCATGGGCAGTACGGTGGCTCGGTGGGGTAGCACAGCACAGCAAAAAGGTCCCAGGTTCAACCCCAGGAGTGGATTGGCCTCCCACAGTCCAAAGACATGCGTGTTAGGTTATTTCATGTATTCTAAAGTGGCTCTTAGTATGTGACTGTGTGTGGGCACTACGATGGGTTGGTATCCCGTCTAGGGTTGTTCCTGCCCTTGCGCCCAGAGTTGTCTGTCTTGGCAATACTTGGCATTGTGTTTATAATTCATTTTACCTTGTGTAACGTGTAACAGTCCTTGAGCACATTTTCACAAGCTACTTTGTTACTGTTACGTAGTTCCATGGACGAGTAATCTCACCTGATCTGATATTTTTTCCTTTCGATTTCCCTTGAGTAACATTTCCTGCTGCTCTTTTCCTCTCCACGTTCTTCAGCTCCACCGTTGCCACAGCAATACGAACCGGTCCCATCTTTCACTCCGTTAGTACAACCGGAGAACATCATCCCATTATGAGCTCCCCTTTTCATGACGATACAGATATTTTTCTGTTCCCTTCCTCTCACGTGGTCTCAACACAGCCTCCGAGTGATCGATGAAAGAGGTTTGCCTCTTTTTTATCTGAAGATATTCTGAAATCATCAAGGATCAGCTCTGCTGCTTCTGAGAAGACAACGGTACATTCCTTGGGCCTTGTGATTGTTTCTTCTGCAAAGAACATCCATAAAACCCTCTGAGCGGGATGTTTAGTTGCAGGCGAGTTTGATTTCGTTCTTTTGGGATCAGAAAGGGTCAAATACAAGTGGAGACTCAAATCTGCTTTGTTTCACTCTGATCGTGATGCATAAACGAACAGAGGAGAATATTAACACTGCAGTGATGGTATTCAACCAAGGACCTGAATTTACAGTTTAATTAACCTCTTAGAAGAGTATATTGTATCGCTCCTGTAAAGATCTGTAGTTTTTTCTTTTTTTTATATCCCACACCTCTAAATCATAAGAGATAGGACAGTGAGAGCTTTAATGCTCATTCAGCTAACATGTGTGTGTGTGTGTGTTTATATGTACATACAATCAGAGTGACAGAGAAACCTTACCTTGTCAGAGGGAGGATACAGGATCAGGACTGGGACCAGGTAAGGACTGAATTAGGGCATCTGTTCAAAATATTAAGAGCATGTCAGAAGCATAATTTGCCATTTTCTCAATGCACAACTGATTTCAAGCCAACATGTCTAACAGACAAATCAAATATGTTTTTTTCCCTTACTACATTATTTTTCTGTCTCGTCAGGTTATATTTTAATAAGGAGACGGATTCAGTTATATACTGTCACAATAGCATCGCTAAAAAAGGAGACGTCGACCCATAGTTAAGGCTCTAGTGGATCCCAATAAGATTGGTGTGGATTAACACAGCAGCTGGACATCACCTGGGTAATGGGTTTCGTCTGGTTGTTTGTAGCCGTGCCAACTTGGGTGTGTGTGTTGGTTTTGGGGGGGAACCTTGCTTAGGAGGAACAGGACTCTCCGTCTGCTCTGCGTGTCCCTGCGCTGGGTTCAAGAACAGGTCCGGTGCTGAAGGGAAAGACATCAGAGCACGGATAATTGAGTTTCAGACCTTCAAACGAAGAGATTTATATATCTTATGTATTCGGTATGACGAGGCAGAGGATCCCTCGATTGCCGCTGATTGCATTCCCGCTGGCGACAGACCGTACCTTGATGTGGGTGACCTTTGGCTCACCTGCTTTGACTCAATTTGAAAAAGGCACAGAGGCACTTGAGTGCTAGACTGCACTAATAAGACTTCATTATGTAACGTGCTCAGATGCAAGTGGGATAAAACTTCGAGATCAATTGGAGTATAGCTAGAAATTATTTTACATCCCCGTTTAAAAGCTTTGTTAGCTCTAAAAGCAACTTTTCTGTAGAGCACCTATTATCTCTTACTATACAGTAATAATTGAGAACTGCAGCATCCTTTAGCCCACTAGGGCAGGGTCCTGGGTTCGAGTCCTGGCTCTGTTTTCCATTCGGGGTGGCTGTCACTGCGTAGTGTATGTCATAATGCTTTATGCACCCAGTGCCAGGAAATGGTGAGGTTAAGAAATAGAGAAGCAAAAACCATATATTCTATGTTCATGCACCAGTGCAAATAGCAAATAAAGTATAAATATATAGCTACATAACGAGAACAATCAAGTGTCTCAGAATTAAAGTAGAAGCTTGCCTTGTTATTGTTTTATTGATTCTTTAATGTTTAGTCTGCAGGGATCAAACTCAAACTTTTATTAATTAATTAATCTATTTCTGCTTTGACGCATCAATTCCGTTCTTACTAAACCGCTCACGGCCCAGAGAAAGGTGGCCAAACCTTTAACATGGCATATAATTTATTATATTATATATATATATAATTTGTCATTTATTTTTTTGACTGGATTTCATTAGGATGCATTAAGATCATCCACAAGTGGGGCTGTGTTCATTTTCCGTTTAGAAAATCACCATAACCAGGGTTCGACAAAATCTCTGCAAGAGACTGGACTTTCAGTAAAGGGAAGTACAATTATGAATAAAATTCCTTCCAGACTTTGTGTTGCGTTTTATGGTTAGCTCCACCCTCTCCTGACAGCTACATGTTGCGCAAATGCTGTTTATTTAGTGCGTGTCAGGGTTCATTTTGTGCACTTGCAGATGAAGAGCAACAAGCATGCGAATAAAGGGAATATTTTGCCATCTATGGGGCATAACATCATTAATATGGGTAGGTAGATGGCTGGGCGGCAGGACGGAAGAAATAAGGGAAAGGTGGAGGAATTAAAGAGAAGGAAGGGAAGGTAGGACAACAGGACAACAGGAAATGAAAGAACAAGGGAGGGAGGGAAGGAAAGAAGAAAGGAAGACGGAGAATAGGGGGAGAAAGGCAAGGGGATAAAGAAGGATGGAAGGAAGAATGAAGTAAGGAAGGCAATGACAAGAGGGAAGTAAAGCCAGGGAAAGGAAGGGAGGGAAGTTAAGCAAAGGGAAGGGAATAGAACATAAGAAAGTAAAAACCGTTACTGGTCCACCGAGAGAAATTTTGATGTTACAGAAGCAGATATAAATGTATACACACTAAGCCTGGTGTGTATGTGTGGTGCAGAGCCTATGCTGGTATATTGTCTATTGTTTATGCTGTGAGGCAGAGGTAATGTCTGCACACTGTTAAGGACCATTATGAAGCCGAACAATGGCTGGTAGAATAGATTTCCAATAGCACTTTGGTTCTTGGCATCCCGTACAGTGGCATCGCTTCCCCAGGGGACCACTGCATCACACAGGACACTGGACACTGCTAGAAGAGTTCCAGCAGCTTACAGCACACATTGAAAGGCCCGAGCCTCCTTAGGAAGAAAAGTCTGTTCTGGCCTTTCTTATACAGCGCATCAGTACGGCCAGTCCAGTCTGTCAATTAGGTGAACCCCCAGGAATCCACCTCCACCACCTCTGCTTGAATAACTTGGTGTAAAGAACACCAGCGGCCACCAAAATGCACAGACAGTATCTCATAAAAGTGAGTACACCCCTCACAGTTATGTAACAATTTTATTATATGTTTTCATAGGACAACACTGAAGATCTGACACTTTATTGCAATGCACAGTGGTCAGTCTGCAGCTTGTATAACAGTCTAAATTCCCTGTGCCCTCAAAATAACAACACGCAGCCATTAGCAGCCATGGCTAAACCACCTGCAACTGTTATTCAAGCTGTAGACTGATTACATTCCATTGTATCAAAGTGTCGTATATTCAGTGTCGTCCCATGAAAAGGTAATGATAAAAAGAGTTAGGGACGCGTGAGGGATGAATTCACTTTAGTCAGATTTGGTCAGAGTGCAGTAAATACAGCACAGATTGACTCTAGAGTTCATTATTAAATCCTCTGAGAGGGAATAACGTGATCATTAATGTTTCTCTCTGCTGTAATTTCTCCCCCTACAGACTTGTGCTATATTTATACTTGTTTTGTTTCTTTCGGATCTAGCACCTTGACTAAAAGAGAAACATTCAGTCTGTGAAAGCCAATGGGAAGCCGCACATGTGCTTTGTCACTCGCGTTGCTGTTCCTGAGATATTTACAGCAAACACAATAAAAAAGGGGCCGTCCACCCAAACAGCTAGGCTCTGTTCCTGCCCTAGGAAGGGAAAGGTAGTAAAAATTATTCTAACATAATATTAAGACAGTAAGTTAACACGATGACATTGGGTTTTACAGCGATGACATACTTGCATTTATTAACTGGGTACCTTTACTGAGAAACTATTATTTGAACAGTATATTGGCCATTCAAGGACTCGGATAAACAAAGTCGCTCTACCCTGGAGAGATTGGATATTAAATCTCAAGTTAGGCCCTTTATTAGTAAGCCTGTTCCATTCCATACGTTTGGTGCTTGGGTTTTTTTTTTTGGTAACGCTTTAGTGTTTGCATATTCAGTACCTACAATAGAAAGCACCATCACCACAGTCTTCTGGGGAATACAAACTCTCTCTGTCACTCTCTCACTCTACTATAGCAATAGTCTTTGTTCTTCTAAAATGGCTCCTGATGTTGGACAATAAGCCCTGGCTCATGTCTGCCACTCCCATTGCATTTTTACAGTGGATGATGGAGTTGAGGTCAAGGTTTTGTGCAAGTTTGCAAACCAATTCTCTTTGGACTTTAAGGACTGCATGGCAGAAAGCCGTTGCGGAAATGTACGCTCTATATTCGGAAAGTGATACCGTGAGTGTTGCAGAGCTCATTATTTAGAAGGGGTGTCCACAAACTTTTGTCTCTCTCTCTCTGTCTGTCTCTCTCTGTGTGTGTGTCTCTCTCTCTCTCTTTGTGTCTCTCTCTGTCTCTCTCTCTGAGTGTATGTGTGTCTTTCTCTCTCTTTGTGTGTGTGTGTGTGTGTCTCTCTCTCTCTCTCTCTCTCTCTCTCTTTCTCTCTCAGGTTATGGAGCAGCTGTGAGGGTGGATGAATGCAGTTTCCACCAGGCGGTGAAGCTCGACGAGTTTGACACACTCAGGATTTTGAAAATCTGCCCCAGCCAAGGAGAGGTGATAACACACGTCTTGTGTAGTGTCCATATAAAGGTGATGATTGTGTTACGCTTGTTGAACTTAACACGCACGCGTGCGTGTGCTGGGCGTCTTACAGCAAACCCTGATGCAGTACCAGCTGAGTGACGAGCTGCCCTGTCCCCCTCCGTTCCGCCTCTTCCCCACTGTAGAAAAGGATTATGGGAGCAGGTACAATGAGAACTGTCCTTACTTCAGACTGTCTATGACTTCGTGGTTAGGACTTTTCAAACCTTTATCACGTCGTCTTACAGGTTGTTAATCCTAATCAAACTGCGCTGTGACTTGCCACCTAAGAGGTAGAGTTCTGCACTGCGGTATGGATTAGATACATCTGATTATTGTCATGAAAAATAAAGTCTTTGTTTCTCCTGCCTGCAGCGCTGCTATCAACGTATCCGTCACGGTGCCGGTCCCAAAGGGCTCTTTAAGGTACAAAACAAAGACGCAGCGCCTTGGATAAACTTCATAACAATGAATATAGATTATGCGTACAGTGTTGCAGTGGTCCGGAACACGGTCAGTTGTTTTGTGCATTTCAGTGTATCTCAGGAGCTGAGCAGCCCCGATCAGACGGCGGAGCTCCGGCCCCAAAACAAAGCCATCCGCTGGGATATCCCGCGATTTCCCGGAGGAGCTCAGCTCTCAGCTCTGTTTAAGGTAACGCAGACCTGTTCGACATAAACCCCTAATCCTGATGAACCTGTATCTGATCCGAGCGCTCGCTCTTCCTGCAGGTGGAGGTCCCTGCTCTGAGCTCCGCCTCTCTGCTGGAGGTGGGTCCTGTGAGCATGAGCTTTGAGCTTCCCAAACACACCTGTACAGGATTGCAGATCAGATTCGTACGCCTGTCTCCCACACACCAGGCACCGTCAAACCGCTGGGTCCGATACGTCACACACACCGACTCCTACACCATCCGCATCTGATACGCCCAGGGCCCTCTAGGTTTGGATTTTTCACCCTGGTTTTTCCACCACCTCTGTGACCCGGGTTCGAACTGACGGACGAAGGGACCGCCAATAGACCACGGCCAAGCCCTGAGACGGACCAGTGGCCCCACCGGTATAGGCTTCCGTCCGCGCCCTGCGAATTTCAGGATAAGCTCCAGACCCGGAGTCCTGTCAAGGTTTAGTGGGGTTAAAAAAAAAAAAAAAAAAAAAAAAAGGGGGAATAATCTGCTCAATACTAATAATCCTAAACAGGGTTAGCGCTGTTTGTTCCCGCTCCAAACCCCTCCGGTGTGGAGTTTGCATGTTCTCTCCATGCCTGAGAATCTCCATTGGTTTGACCCCATGTCCGCCATTCACAAGAACCATGAATCTGAATGACCGTGAACCATGAACCTCACGCACGCGCGCTCTTCGTTAGTCAGATTTCGGCCGTGCACAGAAGCGGTGAAACGTCAGCCTCGCATTAGACTAGACGCAAAACCTTCACTCGGTCCGATCTCCGATCACGCCCGCTGCTGAAGCTCTCACCAGGTGTTTTGTGTACAGGTGCTCGGCCCCTTGATAATCCAGGTTGTTCATTTGCAATCGTTCATTAATAGTTGCAGTAGGTCCTGACTTGTTTATTATCGCTTCGCTAAGCGTGAAATGCGGCGCTAAGGACCGAAGCTCTGAGCCTTGGCTTTCGCTCCAGCTCAAGCTCCAGAGTTCCTGTGGATTTGGTTCGTAAAACGTCCACCCTTTGCCCGGGTGGTCCTTTTTTGTGCTGGAGTCCTTGTTTTGTTACAGGCGATTGGGTTAAATAGAGGCTCTATTGATCATTGGGAGAAGAGTTGGGATGTCACAGCTGCCAGTACTCGCATGATGCAAATGTTAAATGAAAAACAAAGTGACCAAGAAGACCATGTAAATTCTCAAGGCGAGAGCAATAAAGAAGTGCACCTCCTCCACACTTGTTAGGACTGCTCCTGAGATGTGTGTGAGGAAGAGATGAAAGTTTGGAGTTTGTGCGTTATTTTGTCATGTCGGTTATAGACATAGAGGAACATAACCGGTGGTCCTTGGCTCCATCTAGCGGGAAACATTTGGAACGTTACCTGAGGCCAGGCACTGAAACGCGACCAAAACCATTACACACATTTTAGAGTACGGCAATATTTGGGGTGGTGAGAGAAGAACATACCAAACTCAACAAGCATTCAAAAGCAGAACTAAAAATCTGGGAACAAGCGACAAACAGGCAAGCTTAAAGCACTGTAAGGTGCCCAATCAAAACCTATATATTGAGACTTTCACCTGCCTCCATATTTGGACGTAAATAGAATTGCGTTATGAAAATCTTTTTCCTGTTTTATATATGTTCTGGACAGCACGGTAGTTCAGTGGGCGGCACCGCTGCCTCACCGCAAGAAGGTTCGATCCCAGGTTGGAGCGGTCCTTATCTGTCTGGCCTCTGCATGTCTGTTTGGGTTTTCTCCCACAGTCCAAAGACATGCTTGGTAAGTTGTTTGGTGACTATATTGGCATCGATTCGAGGGAGTAACGGCCTGCCTGCCTAGCCAGCGGGGTGGTGTTGAATAATAGCTAAAATACCACAGTTTAGGTTATATTTGTAAATACGTTTACTGGTCAGGATTGTGGGAGCCTGAAAGTCAGTCTCAGGGGTCACTTCCCAATGGTCCTCCCCAATCTGAGAGGCAGTCATTTGCCTCTGGATGTGATGCCTGATCTGACCAGAAGACACCCCCAAGACTTGCATATGAAAACTGTTGTGCCACTTGGGCTTGTGCCCCGCGTTCTCGGTGGTGGTGGTGGGGGGGTTGGTAGGCACTGTAGCCTTGCAAGTCTAAGCAGGAATGAAGGGCGAAAACGAAGGTTTGTGTTCTACTTTCTGGTTCTTCACTGCTCTGGGGGTCTTCTGGGACCTACCCAGCACCACAGGGCGCAATGCGAGGACCAACTCTATCCAGGTTACCAGTCTGTCAAAGGGCACGCACATTCTGGGATTCCTTATGTAAAACAGTTGACCGAAAGAATGTTGTTGAATGAATGAGAGAAATGGGAGAAATCTGGAGTACCCAGAGCCAGAGAGAACATGCAAAATCCGCACAGGCTGTAGTCAGGGCTGGAGTGCTAGAGATGCTCTGTATGGATCAGGTTAGTGTTTTAAACACCACCGCTCTTGTGAGTCTTAAATCGGCAGTGAACCCGAAAAAGAGGCGGAAATCGAAACTTTTTCACTTGTTGCGTTTTATGCTCGGATGCCAAAAGTAAAGCTCGCGCTCGCTTCTAAACCAATTTTACCTTTTAAATGCGCCAGTACTATTGGACCAGGGCGGATGTCAGTCATGCGAGGTGGGCGTGTCCGAGTTCGTTTAGGTGCAGAAACAATGCGCTCGAGTCAGAGTGAATGATGAGAGCTGAACTGAGCTGCGTCCTGCTGCACTCTCACGTTCGCACATTGTAACGTTTATACTGCCAAACCAGATGTGCGCGCGCCCTTAAGGTTTCGCTCTACTTAGTCTAAACACCAGGCGTCCGTGCGCGCTTTGGGGAAAAAAAAAACCCCACCAGACTTGCTTCTCTGTTACAGGGGCAGTCATGGCTGAAGCGGGGCATCAGCTCCAGCCGGGTGAAAGCGACCCGGATTTCGAGCCGTTCTGCCGGCCGCGTTCGTGCACCTGGCCGCTGCAGAGACCGGAGCTCGGAGAGACTGGGGGATCCCCTGCACAGGCGGGTTCGACTGCAGAACCGGACCGACGCGAGCTGGACTTCATGGGCGGTATGAGTTTAGCCCTGCTGGAGGAGACCGAGACCGACGACAAGCACGGATTTGAGACTGAGGACGCGCAGCAGGCACAGGTACGGCAGGTGCAGCCGAGCGCTCAGGTGCAGCATCACGCTCAGGCGCAGGTGCAGCCCCTGTGCTCTTCGTCAACGTCGTCCTCGTCGTCCGCGCAGAGAAAGAGCAGCTCGTGCCGCAGGAACGCGTGGGGGAACCTGTCGTACGCGGACCTCATCACGCAGGCCATCGAGAACTCACCCGAGCGTCGCCTGACGCTCGCGCAGATCTACGAGTGGATGGTCAAGAGTGTGCCGTACTTCAAAGATAAAGGAGACAGCAACAGTTCAGCCGGGTGGAAGGTAACACACACACACACACACACACACACGCGCGCGCACGTTTGTACAGGTAAACACAGTGTGTAGTGTAGTGTAGCGGTATCATACCTTTAAGCATGGAAAATGTGTGTGTTAAGTAAAAAACATATTGTTATTATAACATATGATATTTAGAAATAATTATTTGGGACCACCAAGTGGGCTTCCAACACAAACATAAGTGAAGAACAAAGCTTGTAGAAAGTGTACAGAGCTTAAACAGTGGAACCTGCAGCAGCAGATCATACCGAGTCCTGGAACAGCTTACACTTGTACCTGTGCCCTGTATTAGCAAGAGACTGGCACCATGTGACGTGGGCATAAAAATGAGGTTTACCTAAACTGAGAAAATGTGCTTTGCTTTCTTTCTTTCTTTTTCTTTCTTTCTTTCCAGTTCTTTTTTTAAATATACATTTTTCTGTTTTTTTTTTCTTCTGCTTTTTCCAGTTCAGGTTCTTTGAGTTTTAGCTTTTTCTTAATATTTTTTTCTCATTCACTTTTTTTTCTTTCTTTGTTTCTTTTTCAGTCCTTCTCTCAAACTTTTGTCTTAGTCTTTTTCACCTTCTCTTTCTTTTTGTTTCCTTTCTTTCTAGTTCTTTCTTGTGTTTTACTATTTTAAAAACCTTTATACTGCCTTTTTCTAATTATGTTTCTTTGTGTTTTGACTTCTTTCTTAGACTTTCTTGTTCTTTCTTTCTTTTTCTTTTTTTTTTTTTTCCACACAGCCGAGGACCTTTAGCTCAGGTATATCCTCATGTTCCTCACACTGCAGCGCTGGCTCAAACACAGGTTATTTGAGGTGATGAAAAAGTGCCTGTGCTGCAGGAGGCACAAACGGCTTTCAGTATGACTTGTGCAGTCAATGAAGGTGTTCTACAGATACATACTGTGAGTGTGGAGTGTCATCGTATGAGTCATTCCTTTTTAGCCTGACCTTTATTTGGTACCACGCTTATCACAGACCCCGTTCATCACACACACTGCACAATGTTACACACGTCTTTGTGGTTCATTTGTTGGTTTGTGTTGTGGTCAAGGTTGTGTAATGTCTACACATATAAATAAGAAACACTGTGTAACATGTCCTGGGGTGCCAAAAATTACTTATAGTTGTATGTGTGTGTGTGTGTGTGTGTGTGTGGAATGTCCTGGACATTCCTGTGTTAGTTACTGAAATACCAAACCTTCATAATGACCTCATTAGGCATCTCACTTCTGTTTCTGTTACCCGGCAATGTCCTCTGCGTGTGTGCGCGCGTGTGTGTGTGTGTGCGCGTGTGTGTGTGTGTGTGCGTGTGCCTGTGTGTGTGTGTGTGCGCACATGCCTCAGATCACCCCTTTATTCACTTACACATGCATCTTTCTTTCCTCCTTTTTCTTTCTTTCCTCCTTTCTTGCTTTCTTTCTTTCCTCCTTTCTTTCTTTCTTGCTTGTTTCCTTTCTTTTTCTTGCTTTCTTTCTTTTTCTTTCCTCCTTTCTCTTTCTTTCAATGTAACTTTCTCTCTGTTCTCTGACCTCCACTCTCAGTAGATGAAGTGTGTTCTATGGGTCCTTTTACATCATTAGCAGTCTCACACACACACACACACACACACACACACACACACACACACACACACACACACACACACACACACACACA
>JAUZST010012552.1:0-11390 GCA_034779995.1 Parotocinclus haroldoi
AATTGAGTAAGAACTTGTTTTTTACAGTATTATTACTTCGCATGCTGAGTATCTATACATTGTGTTGTAGATCGTTTTAAATAATTTGGTTGCAAATGTATTTTTCAATTAATAAAGTTGGTAAGCAACAGTAGTTATTATTTGTACGTTCGCTATACGTGTAAATCGTACAATAAAGGTTTAATAAACATTTCATATGTTACATAAATTATAGCACCTACCGTCTTGTAACATAGGGCATGTTCGATTAATCGGACCGGCCGTTTACCAAAACGATCCCGTCCCGATGTGGTCCCATTAACCGGATTCGACTGTATTTTATTTAATCAGGCTGCTAAACGTGGGGTCTTAGGTGGTTGTTTTGTGTTATGTAAATACTGTATCTGTTGCGTTTGAAATTGATCGTTTTTTCCTTTGTTGAAGATATCTGGGGCATTTTATTGTGATCCTGGTTCGGCAGGTTTCCCAATGTGGTGGTTCCTCACCCTTTAACAGTAATGAGTGGATTATTTCCGTGTCTCCAATAAAACATCTGGTGTATAATACTTGGTCCCATCAGTTGTTTGGGTACTTCTTTAGCCGGTTTTCTATGCTGGGGTTGAATTTGTGCAGCTTGTCATTTGTCTGCTGGTTCCAACTTTTCCACAATGTATTGTGTCGGTACTGATTTGGTGTCACTATGATTTGTAATTTATGATTTGCCTTCTGTACTGCCTTTGTTGCGTTCTTTGCTAATTGATTTGCTTTTTCTTTACCAGTGAGGCCACTGTGGCCTGGGATCCTGCCAAATTTTATATAAAATATTTGTTTAGCGAGGTGTAAACAGATTCTAAAAGTCCCTGCTGTTTTGCCTGTGCAGGTCAGTTTGCATGTCAATACCAGTTAAAGCACATGTAAATACTAAACCTTTACTACATGTACCTGTTGCTTGTCCTGCAGTGCATGCTGGGCAGTTTCGAGATGGCTTTCGAGATCAGCTCTTTGAGCGGTTTTTGCAGCTTCAGCAGACAGCAGCATCTCCGTCTTAGCCTTCAGCTAGAATATAATAGCAACCAGTTATTTCACGTGAGAATCCTTTTATTTAGTTTGACATTTTGATTGGAGCTTAAGTGGACCTGGCTGTCGAGTTGGGCCGCTCTTTCTTTGCCCTGGGTGATCTGGGCAGTGAGCTCTGTTACATTGCTCTCCAAGGTCTGACACCGGTCCTGTGCTGAACGCAGCTGGCTCTTCTGCTCCTGCAACTGCTCATGGAGATTTTCCTGGGCCTGCTTATGGCTCTCGGACTGATTCTTTAGCTTGTCTGTCAGCTGAGTTATCTGTAGAGGTACAGAAATCGGTTAAAATGCAATCCTGCCGATCAAAGGTTAGGTTTATACTTATTACATTATTAAATAAACAGTAGTTATTTTAAGTTTTACATACAGCACATGGATACATAAGGATCATTCGGGGCTTCAGTTAAAATTGGACCGCAATATATATATATTCTCCCCCAGGCTTTTATGGTCATAATGTAGGTATCATTTTAGAACATCAAATACAAAAGCAACTGTTTTAAAAAAAATAAATAAATAAATTATTTCCGGGGTGTGGATGCTGGGGATGGAAAACGATCCATGCTGTACATGTTATGTTTCAACACAGAAGCAGAGTCCAAACTTTCAAACAGTTACATGAGTATTTGTCACCAAGCATCTCAGAAATGCCCATAACATCTAAAAATAGAAATAAAAAGAAGCCTGTCACTGTAAATCAACTGAGTACAAGTTTTGCTGTCTTCTGTGACAGAACAAACAAATAGAAGTTACATTTTAGAGTTATTCTACTATTTGTCCAAATAAAGAGGTTGGAATAAATCTGTGCTCTTAGGTAGCTGTGTGTTATCTAAGCTTTAGACAGGTGCTGTAAAGCACAGACCAGAACGAGGGACACCTCATTGGAAAGTGGTTTCAGTCACTCTGGAACCTCACAGGAAACATTAGAAGCTAATCTGCATGGATACACCATAATGGATCTGTACTTTAACAGGCTAAACAAAACCAGAAATGGAAAAAACAAATGGAAATGGTTCTAGACTAATAACAAAAGCGCAGGCTAAATTGTTGAGGAGGTGCGGTTGCACACGTAATCATTAATGGATGACAGATGTGTTCAGAAGGAGATTTTTACTAAGAAATTAAATCATAGGAACGATCCATGGGCCCAACAGAGGGCGCTTCTGCAGAAAGAATTTAAAAATATAGCACAGGGCATGTTTAAAACAACTGTACCTGTTCCTGCAGCGTGTGGTTCTTTTCCTGAAGTTGGTTGAGTAATGCAGCCTCTCCTTCTCCAGCCTGGATCTTGGCGCACAGGTCTTCTCTTTCAGCCTCCAGCTGACTCAGGCTGGCCTTGCTCTTCTGCAGCAGGGCCTCCAGGTTCTGGATCTTCTGGTCCTTGTCACCGATCTGACGCAGCACCTGTTCCAGGTCATTCTGCCAGAAAGAAAACACAGAGGGCTTTAAACGTACTGAAAGAACATTGTCAACACTGCAGCAAAGTACACAAACGTAATAGTGCCATAACTGCAATAATAGACTTTGGCACAGGGAGATGAAAAATATCATATCCCAGTTATTCTCTGGCTATTCAACTGCAACTAATTCTCCAACTTCTCCTTCTTAAAAAAATCCACAAAAGTGTTTCAGGATTCAAATATCACTGCCATGTTCAAGGTGTTTCAAATGATTTCAATGGCCACACAGTAAAAATAACATGAACAAAAAAACAAGCATGGCTAAAGAAGACTTGGGTGTTTCACATATACACTGCTCACAAAATGAGGGGATATTTAATCATGGGATATTTCATTTTGAAGTATCCCCTAATGTTTGTGAGCAGTATATATTTCCCCGCCAGCCTCCGGCAGCAGCCTTGTCACTGTTAAAAGCACATCTGTGGTATATCTAGGCCAGACCCAGAAATCTAAGGTTGAAAACCAGGCTGACTGACAGAAAACCAAACACCAGAGCACGAGGAATATTAGAGCTATACCAGTCTGATAAAGAACCACAAAACATCAGATGAGGATTAAGCTATAGCATTACCATGGGATGAGGATTAAGCTATAGCATTACCATGAGATGAGGATTAAGCTATAGCATTACCATGAGATGAGGATTAAGCTATAGCATTACCATGAGATGAGGATTAAACTATAGCATTACCATGAGATGAGGATTAAGCTATAGCATTACCATGAGATGAGGATTAAGCTATAGCATTAAACTTAGACTGCCTGAAACCTGAGTTGTGATACAGCTTCAAACTGCAGTTAATCAGTACAGATACATTTACTGCACTCTGTACCATCATTACTATTGTGCTATGACTTGAATGACTCTATGAATCATGACCATCAAACCATTTTAAATCCAAGACAGTCAGATCAGTGGTTCCCAGTACCAGTCTCAGTGACCAGGTGCATATTTGAGGTGTTCTTCTGCTCTGAGCTAAATCAGGTTAGGGTGACAGACCACAATTTCCATGGTTGTATTTACATAAACTCTTACAACAACATTTTTGATCCTATTCTTCTTACCGAGGATGATGGTTCATGAAAGGTTAGTTACCTGTGCTTCTCTGAGCTTGCCATTTGTGCTCTGCTGGAGAGCCTGCAGATCTTGGTGTTGCTGTTTGGCTTTATCCAGCTGGTTCTTTAGATCAGTGGACTTGGTAGCCTCCTCCTTTAGCTGTAGTGCAACGCAGGGTTTATTAAAGCTTACCATCAATAGGAAAGTTGTTTTTCACATTTGCGCTTTTAAATCGTATTCTTTACATTTTCATACTTGGATATCGATTGAAAACAGCGGCTGCTATGACAAGAATGGATGAGTATTTCTTGAAATACAACCTTATAATACTTGAAGGCCAGTGCCTCATTTCACATAGCTTACAATTTGTTCATGTTAGCCCTCCGTCCTATATAACTAGCCATCTTATGATAGGGCAGACGGAGATAGCTGTCAGAATTTATAATGAGAATTATGGTTAAAAGGGAAAAAAAAACAAACACCTTAAAAAAGAAGCTTAGTCAAGCTTGTCCTGTGTGATAACCATCTGAGAATATACTGTTTTTTCATCACAAGTGTCAAGAGTAACACATTACTGGCATTAACCACTTTGCATTACTTCACCACGAGGTACTGATGGTTTTGTGGTGCTTGCAAAATGATCCCATTTACTCCTTTCGAAAAAAAAAATGAGAACGCCATTTAGGAGCGAATGTGCAACAAGTGTTTTTTTGACCTGAGCAAGCCACCTCTTTCACCAGGTATTCATCAGGTCTGTCGCTGTATCTGATGAGCACGAGTTCTTAAATGTTAAGGGCTTTCTAACCGACATGGAAACTTAAAGACAGGTTAATGAGACAGTGTTCTTAGATATGGACTGCAACGATTCTCAAAACAGAAACGTAGAGACTCAAACATATACCATATTTATCATTTTTATATATATTCCTTTTTTAGATTCGATAGTTTTGCATTTTCCAGTTTACTATTGTCATAATATTGTATTCCTTTTCATTTATTACAATTCCAAGCTTTCTCCTTCCCCTATTTAAGGAGGTTTTTCCCTTGCCACTGGTCAAGATCTTTGCTTAAGATCACATGGACTAAAGAAAGGAAAACACCATAGGAATCTTATCCTACAAGATCTTATTTCTGTGGAAGATGGTGGGGGTAGTATTATGATTTAGGCCTGTTTTGCTGCATCTGGGCCAGAAAAGCTTTGATTTATTTTATTTTTTTTAATTTAATTAGTTACGAAACAATGGATTTCTGAAATTCTGAAGGTCAGATCATCTGTCCATTAATCTTAAGAAAATGCGTATCATGCCGCAAAACGAAAAGCTTAAGCCTACCTTCAGAAGAATGGTCGAAGCAGAATAATATAACTGTTGAATATCCAAGTCAAAAGGTAAGTTACATACAGCAAAGGTATACATACTTTTGCCACTCACAGATATCTGAATATCTGATCGTTTTTCTCAGTCAGTATTGTTACATTGTGTTCTCTTTGGGTCTACAAGCTTTTAGGCACCACTGTATAGAATATTAGGCAGGCAGGTTGTTTTTTTGCTATGGCTGATCAGTGTAATCTTTGCAATTTCTCAGTAAACACTGAGATGGCAAAAACAGAAAGTTCCAAATGGAGCATTTCTGTTTTATGCCCAACTCACAGCGTACCTGCTCCTCCAAACGGGAGAGTTTGAGCTGCAGGTCAGCAGCCTGTTGTTCACGATCTTTGAGTTTCTCTCCAGACAGCTGCCTCTGTTCTTTCAGCCGACCTTGCACCTCGCCCAGCTGACGCTCCGCCTCCAGCAACTTTGCATGTAGCTACAAAACAGAGTGGGAAGGTCAACAACCTTCATCCCAGTCAAATCAGGCTGCTGTTTGCTTAGTGTATGTACCTGGTTGATCTCGTTTTGCTGCTGCAATCCTTGGCTCTCTTTTTCCTCCCTCTGCTGCCGGAGCTGTTTGCGCTCAACCTTCAGGTCCTGGTGGTTTTTCTCGAGCTCAGTCAGCTCGTTTTTCAGGCGCGCAGCCTCCTCACCGCGCTCAGCTAAGTCAGCCTGGGCCCTACTGAGAGAAGCCTCCGCTGCTGATGCTCGAGCTTGGCTTTCCTGCAGCTCCAGCTCTTTTTGGTGCAAGTTGGCCTGCAGGCTTTTCTTGGAAGCCTGCTCCTGGTTCAGGCGCTCCTCCAGCTCTTGGTTGTCCTTCCCCCGTCGTGTCAACTGGTCGGACAGCACCTGAGAAAGTCACAGCACACAGCTCATTATCCTGTATTATAATAATAATAATAATAATAATAATGACTTCTGAACGCACAAGAGTTACCTATAGTAGAAACGTATAACTAAAAAGTAGGATCTGAGATCCAAATGATGATTCCAATGCAATTCTTTCATCTCCGCTACTTTACTACTTAAATCCATTTTTATAAGCAGTCAGACGAAACCACGTTTGACATTTGAACGGTAGATTTAATGGAAAGCATGAGCACAACTAAAACACACCATGGCATTTGCGAGTGTGTTCTTAAAAGTGCTCTCCTACTCCAAATCTTCTTCACATGCTTGCTTTACAGTTCAATTTGCTGCTCTTAGCTGAGACTGAGAACGTACCATCTGCACTACTCTAACATCGTTTCTTCCTTGTAAGTATTCCCACATTTTCCCAGAAACAAGAGAATACAGGTAATGCGTCGTGTAGGGAAATTAGACATTATTTTATTTATCAAAAAAACCAGAGTAAGCCGGACTGTTGTTCATTTTAGTTCAGCAATTTTGTCTCATTTAATGCAATTAGTTTTATCTGTCACAAAAAAGAGAATTGTGATATTGGCATTAGGGCTGTGCCATATCGGATCGTTTGCGACAATACCGGTAAAAAAGTTTTAGACTATATAAAACATCCATATCGTGACATTAAGACATCTTTACGTAATGATGTAATGGATTGGCACAGAGTATGGAGTACTTTCATTACGTGACTCATAGGTAGAGCAACAGATACGGCAGAAAGTGGGCTGTGTGGAGGTGGAGGTTGTCCCAAAAAAGGGGAGCAGCTGTGGTAGTGTGGTTTTGATACAAATTATCAAACAAATACGTACAGTATTACGATAGCGATATTGAATCGCAAAAGTAACCTAAAATATCGTGATTATTCATTTATGCCCATATCGTCCACTCAATGTATGTGGCGTTATATATTGGCCACCCATTAACCTGCTCTCTAAATATCGGCATCGGCCTGCACAAAATCTGTATCGGTCGACCACTTTTTTAGGATTATAAAATCAAGGGTTAACACGCTCTTCAAGCATGGACTTTGAACGATTAAGTAGTGTGTTCTATGAAATCGCAAACCGTACAACTACTTGTGTGTTATATATTTCAATATTATAGGCATGATGAGAGCAGAATGATTTGATTAAAGATCAGACCATGTTTTATATGCATCGTAAAAATAAAAAAAGGTATTTCCCGTGGCTTACAAAAGCCTTTCTTGAATCAGCCAGTTTGAGCTGACGATCATAAACTCAATGAGGTGGAGAAATGAAACAAATTTAGGTCAGAGAGTGACACCATGCTGTGCAGATGAAGTCTTGGAGACTGCTATGTTCCCAAACACAGTGATGGCATGGAGTGACATTTAAGTCTGGGCTCTGTTAGGGGGAGTGAGCTAACCTCTGAGACAGCTATAAAGTTCAACTTGATAAGGACATTGCTGCTAATAAGGTGTGGTGACAGGTCTAACCTCAGACACTGACTGAGCTTTTTCCAACTGTTGTCTTCACAAGAGACAGCTGGGGGCTTAAGTTTACAAGCAGCTCTCATCTTTCATTACTTATGTCCATCCTTTATTATGGATGCTTATTCCCTTCCATCATGTCCATTATGCTTCCATCATTGGTGTATCATCAGAACATCAGTTTCTCTATGAACAGTCGATGATGATGATCATCATCATCTGACTTTAGCTTCTTTTAGATCCTGTCGGGAGTGTCAATGAAACGTTTTAAAGGTGTGCTCTAAAGTTCACTTCTTAAAGTTTTACAAACTAATCCCATTCAGATCGCGCTCAACAATAGGGAGCCGTGATAAAAGTCTTCTTCAATTACAGGAAAGCACCATTTTAACGACCATCTGACGAACACTCGTTAACCTTAAAGACTAGCCTATTATAACTGGAAATACAAGTGTGTACAAACGTATTATTGCATCAGCTGGTGAAAATTTAAAAAAAAAATGTTTAGCTTGTGTGTGCTTTTTAGCATGTGTGGGGTTGTGTGCAGCCATAGGTATGTCTATTTGTGTTTATATTCCATTGTGCATGTTTATAATTTGGTTCTAGTGTGTGTGTGTTTGATTGTTAATATGAGATTGTTGTTGTTGAACCAGTGTTGTGTATTTGCTAAAGGGAATGATCTAAATAACAGTTTATAGATGGCAGCTTTCCTTGTGATATCAGCGTTTTTAGGGTTATCTCTGACCTATGAACCTATTTCTTGCACACAGTTACCTTGCGAAAAGTGTGAAAAATATAATGTGCATTATATCAATATAATACAATATTTTCAATCAATAATCACAGTATGTATTACAGGTGTTAAGAGTACATACATGTCCTATAATTTCTGTTTCACAGTTATCAAAAATTCAATTCGACTATTCTTTTGCAATTCAGGGCTTCATTTAGACCAGATGACAGACAGGATGAAACTTCACATATCCTGCATACCAAACATTTTCCCAGTCACCTACTTCTAAGAAGCACTGGCATTTTCCCAAAAAATTATTTGCCTCGTATTTTGTTTGTTTTAATCCCTAATGACAACAGGGACACAGGGTGTGACAATGGAAAGCTTTTATCAGAGCCTATACATCATAATAAAAACAGTGGTGACACTTTTAACCACAGAGTGTTACACACACAGCAGTACAAGTGCACTATGCTGACAACGATATTCTAAAATAGGTGCACAGTTTTTTTAAAAGCCTCATAAACATTGTTAAGATAGCTTTTTTTTCTCAGATGATGCTGACAGCACTGCTGAGCTATTTCAAGAGCAGTGTGGTTTGAAAGGCCATAACTCAGGCCACTAAAAGATGGTGCACTGACTGATTCTGTACCGTATTGCTAAATGCAATGTGACATGATAAGTGTATTTGTGGACATTATTACCTGTTCATACCTACATTTGTACAAGTACCTACTGGTGCAAAGACTGTGCAGATTCAAAAAAACTAGCAAGCCTTCATAAAAAATGGTCAACTGGACCGCTTCCTCATCAGACCACTGACTTTCCACTGTACCATTTACTACAGCTGTTTTTAAAAAACATGTCAGTATACTAGCTCAACTGGTTTCCTGCGCCCAGATTTACCCAGTAGTAGCACGTCTGGTTCACAATCTGTGTTCCCTACAAGGTTCAAAATGGAACAGTCCCTTCCTATCCAAAGGCTCTAATCAAGCCCCACCTAACTCGAGCCACCTCTTCAGGCTAATGGAAGACAATCGTAAATATTCTTTGTTGTACTGGCACCCTGGTTGGTGGAATGAACTTGTCTAGCTGTGAATGGAGAAGGAACATTCATCTGTTCACTCAGCACAAACCGAAAGTGCTAATTTAAACAACATAAACCCTCTTCCATTTATTCCCTCTTCCTTTATTACCGTTTACTCTGTAATTTTTTGACCAACATCAATTCCTTAACAGAGTGGTAGCTAGACGGAGTTCTCGGGCTGTAGGCTGTTTGTGCTAGAATGAGGAACTGTCTACTAAGATGAACACAAACACAATTTTGTAAGGTGCTCTGAAAACTGACGTCTGCTAAATCCATGCAGAGGATGGAGTCAACCCCATTTATTATTATTATCATTATTATTATTATTATTACTACAGGTCCTTGTATGCCTGTAAATTTAAATAAAAATTTTAATATTTTGTAATATTTTGCAAATTAAATGCAACAAACTGTGGAAAGAAGCTATAAAGAATATTATAGATGAACGATTTATTCATGTCTTATTAAGCTGTTTCTTATTCTTCCTTGTGCTTGTGTTTATTCTAACCCAGAAAGAGCAACACTTAGTACTCCTTGTTGAATCAATTAATTGGTCTCCAAACTGTTAGGTGAAACTGCCACCACACTGGGCAGAAATGTAAATTTAAGGAATAAAGTATGACGTGTGCCATTATAAGAAAAGAAAAAATGGCTGGTTATTGTGAATATTTTTGTGTGGTTAGAACTCCCAAAGCAATGGCAAGCGTCTACCTCAAAGACTTATTGGAGTATTGGAGTATATTATTGTGAGTACACAATGATTAGACAATTAAAATGATAACAGGCAACCAGTCACAGAGACAGATACTCTAAATTGGACGTGTATTTCATGAAAGAAACACTACAGTGCTGGCAAGTTGAGGAACTGAGGCAAGAAAAAGGAAGCAGCAGTCTAAAGCTGTGCTTTATTAAAACCCTAAACAAACAATACAGCAATATATCTTGATTATTTTCGTGATATGCTACATCCAAGTACCTTTGAGTCCATATCTCGGAGGGCCTGCCATGGACATGTCACAAAACCATACTGACAAAGAAGGTGTCTGCATCACCTCAGGCTCCTAACCCTTTGAGGACCAAGGGACATGTTTGTCACATACTTTTAAATAGATGCCAAATGTGATGGAAACACCCTAGATCAGTCAAATTTGTATGAAACCACTCAGTATCAGTGACTTTAGTTTAGTTAGTTTCATTATCAGATGGAGGGGAATTTTTGGTCAAAATAACTGAAGTTGTGTGAAAAAAATCCTTACGGTCCTGAAAGGGTTAAGGAATTCCAGACTCCCACAAATGCACCACTTATTAGCATTTTAACAGGTAACATTAGTGTCTGGTTTGGTAACAGCGCCAAGCAGGACAGACAGGACCGAGCTTCCTGACCTGCAGTCCATATACAAGACACAGGGTCAGGAAGATAGAAAAGGACACCAGTCACCCCAATAATGGACTGTTTTCTGGGAAGCGCTTTGAAAACTTGTGTATTGTAATATATATATATATATGTATAAACAGCCCCTCACATATTGGAACTGATTTAGTGTGGAACTCAGGAACAGTGTGTGCAGTACCTGACACTGCTGCTGGAGGTTATTCAGGTTGCTCTGTAGTTGATGAATCTGCTGAGTGTACACAGCAACCTCTTGGGGACCCTTCTCCAATTCTGCCCTCAACTGGGCAATTGTTTTCTGTAGACAAAAAATGTGCCAGCTAGTTCAGTGCCAAAACTACGCCTACATGCACCGACTATGTAAACTGACTGTAACAGAAAGCCAACATCACAAGAGGCTGAAAGAATGACAGATATCAAAACTAATGTGAAAGTAGACAGTTTTACCTCCAGCTTATGAATCTTCAATACAAAGTACAGCAGACAGGAAAGAAGTTAAGAGACAGACAGGTAAACAACAGTGAGAACGTGCAAAAACAACAGACATGACAAATGTGTCCTCCATGTGTGTGAATTAATGTTTATTTTAAGCATGAATAAAAGTTCAAAATTCATAGTAGGCAAAGACATGTTAATTAAATGGCCCTTAACGTGTGACTGTATGTGTGTGCCCTACGATGGATTGGCGCCCCGTTTAGGGTTGTTCCTACTCTTCAGCCCGAAGTTGCCGAGTGAGCACACCCGACCCCATGTGGATTAAGTAGAAGATAATGGATGGAATATTTCGAAGAGATTAAAAAATTATTAGATAAGCTTAGTTGAAAATTACTTTATTTATTGGCTATACAGTGTTGTCAGGTCATTTAAGCCACTTATTTATTTATTAAA
>JAUZST010012553.1:0-11390 GCA_034779995.1 Parotocinclus haroldoi
ATCAAGAAGATCATAGAGTGCAGTGAATTTCCCAAGAAGCTGAATAGGAAGGAGAGAGCAGCTTGGAACAGTTTCGTCACAGTGGTTCCGGGTTCCTAGGTAATCATAAAGATGAAAACTATGCATAACTGGTTCAGACTCTGTCACTCAAAATCCATATCCTTGATTCTCATCTTGATAAGTTCAAATAGAACATGGGAGCTTAATCAGAGGAGCAAGGCGAGCACTTTCACCAGGACATTATGAACATTGAACGCCGTTACCAAGGACAATATAACGAGAACATGATGGCCGACTATATTTGGGGATTGATTCGTGAAACTGATTTGCAGTATAGTCGTAAATTTTGAAAGACCACACACTTCTGAACAGTTTTTGGTAATGTGTGAATATTTGCAATGCATATAATGTTCTTAGTATGACTGTATGAATGAGAAGATGCAAAATCATCTGTTTCTATAGTGAAAATGCATAACTTTCGTTGCCATGGTCACAGATGCAAAATTTATGATGAATGTAAGCAATTTTGCACTTGTTTTAGAAAACCAAAGAAAACCAAGTAAATCTTACTGTCATGGACTTTCTCCATTGCACACTGAGCATTTATAGGGCACTTAAAAACAGAGAAAGTCAAGCATTCAGGAACACTTTATGACACGCTTTGGAATGCAGTAAAATCGTGCTGAAGTAACATGGATCATCAGATTTGTGGAGAACGTCAGCTTGAGTAGCTCTTGTCCCCCACTCTAAATACCAACTACAGCATTCTATACTGTTACCTATTTGCTGTCCTGGCATTTTGTCACAGTACAAAGAAATTTGAAAATAGTTTTTAAGATAACACACAGCCTGTAGTAGCTTAGAATGGTACTTAGTTTAAAATTTAAACCACTTTCACCTTTATGCGACACGCACATAATTTATTCCATTTTTATTATAGAACCAAATGATATAAATAATAAAGAAAAATTTTATTGCTCAGATCATATGTAATTGCATTCAATATAAATACAGCTATTTAAGAAAGTACAGCGCATTGTATCCAATATTGTGGTAATAAATCCACAAGCAAACACTGTTCAATATGAAATCATATTTCATTAATACCATTTAGTTTATACTTTATAAATTACAGACATAAGAGGATTCTATGTGATGTTACCATGCGAGTGTGCTACAGTACCTTCTGCTACAGCTCATTCTCGAGTTAGTCCTCAGCATTATCTCAGTGATAAGTAATATTTGATATTACCATCCGTAATAATCTCTTTTCAGATGTTCAGTTGGTCTCCATCAGAAACTGATTACAGGTATGAGGTGTGCAATGTCAATCCAATCAATCAACATCCAATCACTTTAATAGAGGTCTTAAGAATTAGAATAGGACCACATCTGAATAACAGAAAACTGCAAAACCTTAATGAAACCTGCTGACATCTGAATATCTGAAAAGGCAAAAAGGAACATGGTATCCTATGTTAAATTCGTTTAAAGAATAAAGTATATAAAGATAATAATTATTGTTGCTGTACAGTGCAGTATTGTACTAAATGCTGTACATTGCTATTTAATCAATATTACTGTTTAAATAATATGGTACCAATATGGTTCCTGTTTTGTATGAGGAGTAACTCTGACTGTGGTAGCCTAAGGTACTGGACTCTGGACTTGATAGTCCAGGGTTTAAATCCCACCTCTGCCAAGCTGCCACAGTTGGGTCCTTAAGCAAGGCCCACCATTAACCCACCATTGCTTGAATTGTTGCTGTAAGCTGTAAGTCACTCTGAATAAGGGCATCTGCTAAATGTCGTACATGTAAATGTAAACTCCTGTTTAGTTGTAATGAAAACCAGCATGCAGACCGACCCTTTAGGACTCCATCTCTGCTTTATCCCTCTGCATGTTATTCTACTAGTGTAGACTAGTAGAATACTATACTAGTGTTTCACACTCTTTCCACTAGTGATAAGTTGCAAATACATTGCCTATATTATTTAATCATACAACTTCATTTCAACACAAAAATAAACAAAATAAAATACAACACATTCACTTATGCTGGTATCTGGCTGATATAGTGTGCTGCAGGTTATATTAGAAACATACAACAACATGGCACAACATGGCCATGTGTTCATTCCTGAGCTCTAGTTACGATCAGTAATTAATACTGTGCTGTCCTGTCACATTCTTTGTGTGGCTTGAATGCCCTGTGCCATAATCAGAGGAAATCATTAAGAAAAAAGTAAACATCAGGCTTTTTTGCATAGATCAGACTGTATCACGAGTAAGGAAATATAAGACTTCATTTTGTTTTTCAGTGTAATAAAGTTCTTGGGTGTCTTTCTGTCCTGAACAAAGATGCAGTTTTCAATCATGTGCTGTAGACTGCTGTTGGTCCTTCTCATTTACCACTGGCCAGTAGCCCACATTCCTTTCATACCACTTAACTGGAAGGAAAATGGACAAAAAAAAAATTAGCTCATCCATGAAATCACAGACTTATGTACTGCTTAATACACCATTTAATGACCCTTCAATCAACATCCATATTTTTTAACAACCAATTATTTCCTCTTAAGTACAGACCCTGTGGCCATAGACAGATGGTCAACTCAACAGCTAATCAATGGTGCAAATGCACGAGCAGCTCACTGGAATCGAGACTTGATTGATTTAGAGACTTCTTTGTGCAAGTTACTCATGTCTATGTGGATTACTTTCAGTTATATATTGCAACAAGCGGCAAATATTAGTACTCTCTTGTTTGTAGCCCTGCTACCTGTACATTCACTCAAACCTATAACAGACTGTTTCACATTCGCTTGCTGAATCTCTGTTAGATCTGATTGAGTTGTTCAAAATGCTGCCCATCAATGCATTTTTGGCTTCCATCGAAGCAAAGTCCAATCTTGTTCATCATACTATGCTCCCACGTTTTACAGCTTTCCCTTACATAGAGTCATAACAGTACATTACTGTATTTACTAATGATTGTGAATTTCCATAAATGAAAACGGTATAATAGTTTAGGATTAGTAGATGATAATAGATGATTGCATTCCACTTGTGTTTTCTCGGAATACTCTCATACATGTCAGATACTTATAGTTTGAACACACTTTTTTAAATTACGCGTTACATTACAACATAAAGTAAAACAGCATTATAGCAAAACAAACAGACTGTGTGACTATTGTAATGTCTGTTTTGGTAATCACCTTTTATTGAAAAAAGTGGTTGTTAAATACTTGTATGTAATTCATACATCTTTAAACGGCAAGCATAAAATACTAATATACCTAAACTAAACAGGGACCAACCTGTGTAAATGTGCATTGAATAGTTTTCTTCTGTAGAATTCTGTTGTCAAGTAAACTACAACAACAATAGTATGACCTTCTCAGCTCTTGACACCATGTCCCACCCAATTTACATGTAGCCCAAGCTACATGTAAATAGTTTGTAGTGGTGTAACCACTTGCCAACCAGTATAATACGGAATTACATATGCCACAAAACATTACTGTTCAAAAAAAGGAGACGCATGTTAATCATAACCAGAAGCAGGATCAACTTCTCTGGGTATGGAGATCACTCTATGGACCATCACTCCATGTGTGTGTTGTGATCAGACGAATCAGTATTCCAGGTCTTTTTTGGGAGAAATGTACACCGCATTGTATCATGTATCAACAGGGCAACAATACATTGTGGGGTACACACACATACACACAAAGGGCACTTTACAAAACACCAATTAACCTAATATGCAGGTCTTTTGAATGTGGGAGGAAATCGGAGTAAACAGAAAAAACCCATGCAGACACAGGGTGGACATGTAAACTCCACACAGGGCCCCAGGGGCAACTGTGAGGCAACAGTGCTAACCTCTGCACCACCGTGCCACCCTGGTTGTGTCAGAGCTGTTGGCAAAGATCATTTACCTAGTTACTCTGCCACACCTAGTTACCAGACACGCATTAGGTCAGTTAGTGTCTCTTAAGTGTCCCCATGAGTAAATGTGTGTGTGCACGCCCTAGTACCCTGTATACAATTAGTTCCCACCTTGCACCCTTTTCGGTCACAATTGAATACTTATATACTGTGCAGGGAGAATCAGTTATCTATTTATTGTACTGTTAATTCTACCAGTGCATGGTTAAGGTAATGAAACAAAAACATGCAGTATTAATTGAGGAATGAGAACTGAAACATGTACTTACTTGTCCTTCTGATTCCTTCCTCCCATGGAACCATTGGCTTCCATCCAAGTTTGTGCATCTTGTCAGAGATCATTGGGTACCTCATGTCACTGACAGGTCTAAAACATAACAGACTCAGACTTTCCTTTATAAATAAATGACTGACGTTGGTAAAACATGTGGTAAAATATGTTTTTGTAGTTAAGTTTACAGAGAAACACTAAATAGGAGAACTATTTAAGTGAATTTACTATTGTACATTATAAAACATGACTAATAACTGTATGTCACTCTAAGACTTCATAACATAGACTTCATGTTCCCATCTCTAGTACCACTTGACAGTGAAATACAATTTTCTATATTTCTGCATATATTGCATATGATCTAAAACATCATCAAACTCAAAGTCCTAAAGTAGATAAAGAGAAGAAAAAATATACTTCTTATTCCTATTCCTTTTCCACATTTATCTTTTTACTGAGAAAAAAAAATGCTATACATCTGTAATTGGATTGGATTGGAAGTATGTGCACCTCTAGGATTGGCAGTTGATGTGAAGGTGAAATTAGTCAGAGTTTTTCAATCAATAGCCTGACAATCAGAAGAGCACACTTCCATTTAGGAAACTGGGATGTACTAAAGTCTGATCTGTACAATACGTTCATGAAAGTGTATCATTGTACGTCGGTCGATAGTCCACCGGGTCAAAAAGGAACCCAAGGGTAAACTCTACGTGACTAAATGCATCTTTCACATTGGCTAATGATAAATGTGAATGAGTCGAATAGTGTGCAGGGATGAACTGCAGGGAGAAAGCTACTTATCTTGAAAAATTACACTGCTGCCCATCATGTGGAACAAGGGCAAGAAGGCTAGTGGAAAGAAAATTGTGGACAGACGAGACTTTCGGTAGTACTTCTGGTTTAAATGAGGAGTATTATATCTAGAAGAAAGAAACAGTGCAAGCCTACATAAGAACATTACCACATCTGTGGAATGTGGTGGTAGTTATAATGGCAGATTCAGCTGCATTTGTGGCAGGACAGCTTAAGATAATTGCTGGAAAAATATATTTTACCAGCAACATCTAATGGAAACATATCAGAACATCTGTCCATGAACTTAACATCAGGAGAATATAGATAATTTTTCTCAACAATATAATTAAAAACAAGTATAATATTTTTTGTCTCATCTATTTACTTGGGACGCCAGTCTACTTTAGGAGTTCTGATCATGTTTTGGTAAGGTTTATACTGAAATATAAAACCATTACAGAATAAAATAATCTTTATGCAACACAAAGTCTTCAGACCCTTTCACCCTTTGCAATTGGCACTCTCAAAACTATTTCTCTAAACACTGTATGCAAGTTTATAAACTAGAGTTATTTTAAAGAAACCAAAGGAAAAGACTGTCCCTTTCTAAGTTACTTTAACTATACGTTTAAATTCTTACAAATTTCCTGGTAAATTACTTGATGTTCAGAGCATTACAGCTGAAAATATTGCCCATATTGTGCCCAGGAATGTAGTGGGAGTTACATGACATGATTAAAACAACTCTTTTTTATAAAGTGGTTTTATTAACTTAAATTAATTTCATTATAAGATTAAGCCTAACGGGAACCATAGTCATCTTTACCAAAGGTACTAAACACTATGTACCAGTATTCTACACAAATTACAAAAGTTTGCTTACTCACCTATCCTCAACAAATAGTAGCCAACTATCCAAATCTTTATTAGAAGCATTCTTGACCTGGAATGTAGGAAAATATATATTTAAATATATATCTTATGTACGATTTATTATATACCCGTGTGTGTATATATTACACACACACACACACACACACACACACACACACACACACACACACTTCCATCACTACATTAGGGATGCAATTATTTTTTGGGTTATTTGCTTAGCTTTCTGACTGTCACGTTCATAGCCAGTGTGGGCTGTGTTAATTCTGACTGTTGCTTCTCTGGGTGCCTTATTTTTATTCTCTGAAAACTCAGTGTTTGTTTTTTAAATGACGTATTGAATTAGCTGTGTTCAAGCTTTTTTTTTTTATGTGCTTGCCCTGTGAGAGATTTTTGTTTTGCATGTGTTGCAGAATGCAAACTTTATATCACTCCACACAGACCGAGGTAAAGTTCGACATGGCAGACGCGTGTTTATGATTTGCCTGCGCAATGTAACAAAAAGGGGGCGGGGACAACACTGCACACACTGCCTCTGTAGGCAAGACACACTTGTCTTTGTACTCATCACCTGGGCACTCATCACTCAACACAGGACATGGTTTCAGTAATTTGTGTCCTTAGTCTGCTTGTCTTCAGCAAACTGTTTTTGGGTTTTTATGAGCATTATCTTTAGAAGAGATTTTCTACTGGGACGACAGCTATGCAGACCTGCTTTATACAGTGTGCGGTGTGCTGTCAGCACAGCACTGACAGGCTGACCCCCTATCACTAACATCTGCAGCAATGCTGGCAGCACTACTACATCTATTCTCAAAAACCAACCTTTGGCTAAGACGCTAAGCACATGCGCTCAGCTTCTTAAGTCGGCCATGACGAGGTCTGTTCTGAGTGCCACCTGTCCTGTTAAACCACTGTATGGTCTCGGTCACCATGCTGCAGCTAACCTTCAGGGTGCTGGTAATCTTCTTATAGCCTAGTCCATCTTCATGTAGAGCAACAATTACTTTTTTTTCAGATCCTCCGAGTTACTTTAAAGGACTGAAAACAAAGTACTTATTCAAAACATTTCCTACTGAGCAAACTGTAGCAGAGAAACAGATAGACGTTTATGTCCAGATGAACTGATTCAACTCTCTGGGATTTTGTGACCTGGATTATTGAGCAAGCATCAAGACTGCTTTAGAATTTGCCTGTATAATTCAGAAATCAGTGTTCCATCAATGATGGCAAACTGTCCTGTTCCAGAGGTAGCTGTTTCCTTAATTGGATACTCCTATATCAACATTATAGGACTGATGATATTTAAAGTCAGAAATTCACAATTCATTCTAATGGTTCACAAACTTGCATCGTGCACTTCCATAATTGACAACTAATCACAGAACCTACCTGCTTTATCAGCTCTCTAGCCAGCTGTATGATAGTAATTTCAAAGCTGGCAGCAATGTTGTAAATCTCTCCCAGGATTCCCTTCTTCATGATTATCAAGAGTGCCTCAGTGATGTCATCAACATAGAGAAAGTGACGGGACTGGAGGCCTGTTCCCTGAATAGTGCTATATAGTAAAAACTGAACTCAGTTCCAGTCCTCAAGTAAATGTCTTTGAATTTAAAATAAGAATTAATAAACAACCTTACCATTTTCTATTCTGTTGCAGGAGCAACAGAAATTTTGGAACAACCTACAAAGGGAAACATGCCTAAATACTTATATGTTAATTACTCACACATGAATCGAAAACAATGATTTAATATGCATACCTTTTCATGATATTGCCGTGGCCCATACACATTACTGCTCCTTGCAATTATTACAGGAAACTAGAATACATACAAAAGCAAGTTCAGTTAAGTAGTGCTACATGACAAAAAAGGAAATAAGCCCAAGTGTACCTAAGAATATCATGTTTGAATACCTTGTGCTTTTTCCAGTAAGAAATCACAAGGTTTTCAGCAGCAGCTTTTGATATGGAATATGGATTGGTTGGTTTTTTTGGACACAACTCATCAAAATCCTGTTAGAAGATAAACATACACATTAGCTTATAACTAAAAATGCGGTCTACACAGAATGTGTATATATACACTTTGTGCCCCAAAATAACTGTAAAAACAAGTATTAGTTTAGTCAAAGTTTGTTCCTTTGCTTACAAAACAGCAAAGCTTTCCCCTTCTGAGAAGGCTTTCCACTCAATTTTCAAATATGCCTGTGTGAGTGAATGCCGATTTTAGACAATAGACCCATTCATTGCTGACATTCCACTTAATCTGAAATGGAGTTAAGGTTAGGGGCCTGTGCACATTCTGATATCAAAGTTGACAAACCATTACTTTATGGACAATAATTTGGGAGGTAAGGCACACATTTGATGAACTAACTTCTTGAGGAGTTACCTATCAAAGCGTTATACTACTGTGTTCTTGACAACAATTTGCGAGTCCACTTTTCCTCTCAAGACTGAAACCAGACTCGAGTACTACAACACTAATTACCAACGCTAAACTGAGCTTACAGAATCCAGGATAAAGTTCATTTGATATTTCAAAAAGTTGTGGCTGACCTTGTCCAGACTGTCCCCATATACCTCATCAGTGCTCATATAGATGAACTTCTCCACTCCACTTTCAAATGCCGCTCTGAGTAGTACGCTTGTGCCAACTGCATTCACATGCATGAACTGAGATGGATAGAGGAAGGAGTTCTCTAAGCAATAATAAACAAAAGCAGAGTCTGTGAATAGACATACATAAGAGTACATATATTACCTTTATCATAGATGTAAGAAAATTCATACAGTACTGCTTACCTACATGTGACTGGGCAGCACAATGAAAGACAATATTTATACTTTCAGTAGAAAACACATGATTAATGAAGTACTGGTCACATATATCCCCCTGTGGTGGGAAGAGCAACATTAGTTGCTGAAGAACTCGACTTTTTCTAACATTATTCATGTTTATAGACTGGAAAACAATGTGAACCATGTGTGCTCGTAGATTTTAGCTGTGGGAGTACAGTATAACAATCTGGGTCAATTAATTCAAACCGACCTTGTTAATTATTGCTGTGCAAACTGGCCTTACGGTTAACAAAACAGATTTATCTATTAAATCAGTATTCAAATCAGACTCGCCTTACATGCATGCACAATTTATCAAAATAAATATGTCAACACTTATAATCAAACAGCTCAAAACAACTGTTAAACTGATTCCACTCAGTTTGTAAATATCTACAAATCTATAGTTGCACTAAAACTCACAAACACGAGATATACCTGAATGAATTCGTAAGTACTTGTGTTCTCCAGACATTTGAGATTCTTCAAACTGGAGCAGTAGTCCAACTGAAAAAAAAACTCCCAACAATATAGATCTTTAAAATTGTTATTACACATACATGAATATTCAACTATAGCTACTAATCAGTGATGTGAATAAGTGTGTATGGTTAGTAATGCATGACTAAATTAAGAAAACTCACTGAATCAACATTGATGATTCTCCACAATGGATATCTTGCAGCCAACAGCAAGATCAGATGTGACCCACTAATTGGGAAGAACACATTATTTGGCACAACAATGTAGAAAAAAAATGCAGTGTATTGTGCACTTCAGGAGTACATGAAAACGGGACACTAGGGGTGTCCATACATTTACATGAGTCTGTCAAAACATTAATAAGAATGTACCATTTTAAAAAGCATAACAAATAGGACATGCTACAACAGAATGCACTGGATCAGTTCAGAGCATCCATTCACCAAAATAAGAAACTCTGTTTACCATTTTGAAACTTTCATGAACATTGGTGCAACCAAACAGAAGTGTACTCACATAAATCCAGCTCCTCCAGTAACAAGAATAGTTTTACTCTCTCTTTTTTCTGACATTTTTCCTATTTGAACTTTACATTTCCATCACTGGTTAACACCTAAGCTTGCAGCAGTCCCTCAGTCGTGATCAAATGAAGATCCAACATGACAGTCATACTGCTCAGTACACCCTAGAGAATTGGAGTAACACAATACAGAATTCAGTATCACAGTATAATACAGTACACTGTTACTGTACATTGCACAGTAACAGTATAATACAGTACACTGTTACTGTACATTACACAGTATACTACAGTACACTGTTACTGTACATTACACCGTGTAATATAGTACACTGTTACTGTATATTACACAGTAACACAGTATACTACAGTACACTGTTACTGTACATTACACAGGAACACAGTATAATACAGTACACTTACTGTATATTACACAGGAACACAGTATAAAACAGTACACAATAACTGTACATTACACAGTAACAGTATAATACAGCACGGTTACTGTACATTACACAGTAACAGTATAATACAGTACACTGTTACTGTACATTACAGAGTAACACTGTCACAGTAACTGTATAATACAGTACACTGTTACTGTACATTACACAGTAACACAGTATAATACAGTACTGTTACTGTACATTACACAGGAACAGTATAATACAGTACACTGTACTGTACATTACAGAGTAACACTGTCACAGTAACTGTATAATGCAGTACACTGTTACTGTACATTACACAGTAACAGTATAATGTAGTACACTGTTACTGTACGACACATGACTGTGATTGTGTTAATACACTGTAACGTGGGACAGCATTACTAACACAGTACCAATAACAGTGTAGCCGGGCAATACGAAAAAGCAGCAGTCAAACAATAGAAATTATAAATCCATTTCCCAATAATACATAATAAAGAAACACTTTTAAAATAAGCAGCTTGTTCAATTCCAACAAAACAAATCGACAATAAACAAACTACGGTACTCACCAGCGACACAAGCGAACTTTTCAACTTATGTAAACGCTTTCCGGCAGTGCTGACACGTATCATATGGGTTGCTTGCGTTGCCCACAACATATCGTTCCTCCTCTAACACTTTTTCATTGGTTCTCACGGTGCGCGCAGCAGTTATCTTTTTACCTGATTGGATTTCTATTGTGTCAGTCATCTAGACGGCGAATGGGAGCATTCTGCAAGCGCAATCTTCATTCATTGTGGAAAATTAGTGATTTTAACCAACTCGGCATGAGACGATGTATGCGATTTCAGTTATTCTGATCACTTTTGTGTACAGTTACTGTCCTGCAGATGGAAAAACAGTGTCTGGAGTTTTTCGAAGCGCTGCAGCCAAAGAAAACAATGGGCAATATATTACACGATTTCTCTACCACGGTGGGTGATTGGATCAGGTAACATCCTCTGATGGCTTAAGGTTTCGCCATGTACACCATCGTTTCATTTTCTGCATGTATATGAACTCTAAATGCTTTCTATATAAGATCAAGAGAAATGCATTCTGAACATTAAGGAGTGGAGATTCCAGAGGCGTTTCTGGATTACCTGTTGTATGGGGGCACACAAAAATTAAAGGGGTCACCGCTGTGGGGGG
>JAUZST010012554.1:0-11390 GCA_034779995.1 Parotocinclus haroldoi
TATGACCTAAATAATATTTATGACAGTAGCTAAACATATTTAATTGACCAGTTTTTTATAACTTCAACATCTGGAGTTATTTAATGTAATAGTTTGTTATAGTTGTTAAGACCTTGGCCATCAAAGCGAAAAGAAATTGATCGAATGGTCTTTAAATGGTGCTTATCTGTATATCAAATTAATATGATCGATTTATTTTTTGTAAATGAAAATTAGTTTTTTTTGTTTCACAGATCAAATAAATTATAATGTATATCCATACAAATCACATAATCAGTTTAACCAATTCAGTCAAAAGTCAAGTTTTTGAAAAAAAAAAAAGAATATACATGTTATTCGAGCATGAAATCACAATATTCCCAAGAGCATCTTTTTACTGAGTGCTTGACTTTCTGTCTATTTAAGTACTCGTGTCAATTCTTGACAGAGTTTAGCTCAAGTGACAGAAGAAATTCCTTGACAGTGTGCTCTCCTTGATCCTCTTTATTTTTCTAGTAGTGGTTCCATTGGTGTGTTTTGGGTCATTATTCTGCTTCAGTGTGAATCCACAAAGATCCAAATAAGTATTTTCACTAGTGTGCTTAGACTTTTGGCCCTCATTGTATAGAAACGTAAAGCAGCTCCTAGTTAGCTGATGAGCGTCATTTTGTTGACATTTTCTTTTTACAAAGCTTACAATGAAGTTATGCATTTGAAAGTTTCTTTGTAAACTTACAATTATATGACTACTAGCTATAAGAACACAAACTCAATGCTAAATCGCTGCTTTAGGTGCGACCCTTTTGTAATATGTATTATGTAGTTACTTACCAATATTCGTCTACTAATTATTAACATTGTTAATGCTATCATTGGGGGCTGTTCTTGTAGTTGTTGTTTACTAGCAGTTTTGTATTCCTTTAATGCATACTGATGTCTGTGCTGTCAACTTCTGTCTGAAGTCTTTTCTTATACTCAGATTGATTATGCCCTGAGGTAGCTGGTCTAGCTCAATGTCTCCTAGCCTCAATTTCTCTCAAGCATGAAATAGATAGCTAAAGGAACGGAGTAAGGGTGGAGCACTGATCATTCTTTCAGATCGTGTAGACTATTAATGTGTTCTGGATCTTCAGTTGCATTAAACAGTCAGACTGGTTATGAAGCATACAGTCTAGTGGTTGTAAATTGAGATGGTTAATAAACACCCCACATTTGTTACAGGATTAGATGGTGATATAGGATTGACTTTTGTTTTGTTTCACCATGTGGCTTCGGTTCCAGTGGTCTAAAAGCTGTGAACAAAAATGAGAATGTGACTCAAGAAGGGACAAGAGGATGAGCAAATGGTCTGGAGTGGAGAGTACGGCAGTCGAAGTACTATTATATGTCATTTTAAAACTTATTTTAAAATGAATAATACATAATAAATGTTTCAGATACATTGCAAGTCAAACATGGCATTCATTGACATTCAATTTAGCATCCCTGCAACTTTAATATGAACTTTAATGCTAGTTAACTGAAAAGAAACTCATTAAAGCCATCATTAAAGCCACTCATTAAATCTTTTGACTCTTTAATTAAAATTTTTAAATTCTTATTAATTTTTTAAAAAGCTGTTTTTCTTTTAGGGATTGGCTGATATTCCTAGCATGTATAGGATTTTAGAGATTTCTATCATTGTGCAGAATGTATGGTACACACAAACATACACACTGTAACTCGCAAAAACACTGGGACACGTAGAGACTGAAACTGAACTAGCATGTCTTCAGAATGTGGGAGGTAATAGGAGTACACAGAGATGCATGGGTCGCTCATGTGGAGCTGAGGGTAATCACCCAACCAGGGACCCATCTGGGTCAACCAATCATGTCTGTATGAAATCCAACCCAACCAGAAGGTACTTCTGATTCTGGAACCAGGTAAGTAAGATAGTCTTATGGAGCATATATAAGCATCTTAAGTATTCTAGAAACAAAATTCCTAGAACTGCAGGACTGAATTTGTTGACTTTTACCTGTAGTGTGAATGTGGCCTGCGGTTTCTTTGTGGTACTTTATCATTATTGTTTATTGCATGTTAAACCCTGGTATTATGCTTGCACTGTAGTATAATGCTTGTGGGCAGCATGGCGTTTAACACTGTGGCCTCACAGCTCCAGAGACCTGGGTATGAGTCCTGCAAAGCTGGATGCATGTTTGTAGATTTAGATGTCTGCAGTGTCTGCGTAGGTTTTCTCGGGGTAATCCAATTTCCACCCACAATGCAAAGACATATTAGATAATCTATGCATTTCTGAAGTTTCCCAATTGGCTCACACTGTCTGTTAGTGGGTTTGGAATGTAAGTAAGTGAATGGCTGATGCTTTATGCAAGCTGTGGTTGTGTTTCACCAAAACAATGGTTTTTTTTTAATTGCACGGAAGGTTTTCGAATCGAATGGCTGATTGATAGAGGGATATTAGCCTATTCTCAATGCTCACTGATTTTGATATTGAAAAGAAGACAAGAGATGCTGCAAGGTGTACAGAGGCACTTGCAGACCTGCAATCCTCCTTACTCAGAGCAGGACCATATTGGGGGTGGACCCTGATCACCTTGACCGACCAGTCTGTCAGGCAGCTTGTAGACGTCGCTGTTCGCACCACTGCAGTCGTATTCAGCCATAATTTAATGCTACCCCGCTGGTTAAGCAGGCAGGCCATTGCGCCCACGAAATAATGCCAATTTAGAGTGACCAAACGACCATACATGCATGTTTTTAAACTGTGGGAGGAAACTGGAGTACCCGGAGTAAACACAGGCAAAACATGCAGACTCCACACAGAAACCGGGACCTTCTTGCAGTGAGGCAGCAGTGCTACCCACCGAGCCACCGTCCCCCATTGGGGATGGACAAATCACTAAGTATAAATACATTTTGTGATAGATAGACCCTGCATTCTTCTATAACCTGACTAAAATGTGCGTCACCTAATTAACATCGCACAGAAGACAGACACAGGAGCAGTGATCATGGGAGACCCTTCTCGCTCTGGATGTATCCAGAATCAATTCCCGAGGGATAAAGGGGCTTTGCAGTCAGGCGGTGCAATTGTGTAACCCATCACGGGATTGTTACTCACCTCATGTGGGGTGGGGGGGGGGTGCAAAATCCTTTCATATTGTTGCACATGCGATTGAACTCCCCTTAACCTGCAGATCCACATTTAGCCCCATGCCCTTATTACAGCCCTATATGCAAATCAGCCAAGAGTGTTTGTTTGAGTCCAATGTATGTATGATGCGTGTCCTCTTCCTGCAAGGGACAAGCTGTTTCGGTATCCTGTTGTGTAACCTTATTAACGACAGAGTTGTGAATCCATGTGAGCCTGCAAGTATACTGCGATTGGCTTGCACAAAACACACCCCCACACATTCACATGCACATGTTTCAGTGTGCCACACTGCCCAAAACGAGGCATAGTCAGACACCGAGGCGGGGGTTTCCACGGCAACCAGCTTGCTCCACTGAGACGGCATTCTCCCAGAATCCCAAACATGGTGTTTGATTCTGGGAAAC
Source organism: Parotocinclus haroldoi (assembly GCA_034779995.1). Classification (NCBI taxonomy): domain Eukaryota; kingdom Metazoa; phylum Chordata; class Actinopteri; order Siluriformes; family Loricariidae; genus Parotocinclus; species Parotocinclus haroldoi. The sequence goes on from JAUZST010012554.1 coordinate 3,544, forward strand.
ACCTACCTGCAGAGCTTTTAGACACACATTCATAGACTTGCACATATGTCCAATATGAATATTAAATTTCTCAATACGAAAGGTCCAGTGTATCCCTTTTTTATTTTTATTTTGATCCGTCTGCTTATTTTGCCCGTCATTTCTCATTAGTAATCCGTCTACATCACTTGTACTTGCCAGGAGGCTTGATATCACGATGAGGCAGGAAAGAGAGTACAGAGAATGACTCACATTTGCAGGAAGATCAGAGGTGATTCAGAGATGAAAGGCATGGAGATTTGTCGCAGCTGCCTGCCAGGGCTGAACGTTCTGTACCTACGGGAAAGAACCAGAAGGCTTCAAATGTCCTGTCGAGCCACACACCCAAGTGAGAGCGCCACATCCAGTAAATGAGCTGAGCTTTTGACTTTATAGGAGAAAAGTAGACATGTTTACTGGAAGATGGTCACCATGATATATCAATAACTAGGGCATCAATGTCTTGTGAGGGTGTGCTTATCATCTTCCAGTAAGCCGAGATTCTGCACTTGATCATCTAGGTTCTGGGAAGCTCAGTTACTTTCAGTTCATATACTTTACTTCACACAATCCATATGCTTACTTATGTCTTAGATTGGTATACATGTTTTCCACTTTTGAGGTGCTGATACTGAGACCTAGTTGGCCTTAGTTTATGACTAAAGCATTAGTGGGAGATTATATCTCTAAATCAGAAAAATACTGGGACAATAAAAAATGCTTTTTACATTTATATTAACCGTTATGCTATTGTAGACAATATGAACAATATTCATCCATTCCATGGACCGTCTACCGAGAAGTACATGGGCAATGGATTAAATTGGGATATCGTTATGTTCACAAATGCCACTTAAAACTTCACTGTGCAAAAATTAAGTGATGTCCAAAAGTGACATCGGCTTCTTTGGGTGCTGAGGCATCTTGGATGAGCCATCACACTGGAATCATGTATTGTGGTCAGAAGAATCAGTATTAAACGTAATGGCAACATTGCAAAGTGGCAAATCCTTTACCGTCTCCACTTTATTTGAAATGCCTGAAAATGCAGGCCTGAAATATATTTGTACATGGCTATTACCCAGACAAAAGTGAAACGTGAAAGTAAATGTGAGAAAGGCTTTTACTTGCATTTGCCATACTGCCCCAACTTTTCTGATTTGTGCAACACTGCAGATAAATGCTGGTGCCTTCTCAGTAACAAACAAACCTAAACCTTGCAAATCCATCCTATTAATATATGTATTTAATCACCTCTCACTGCCCTGTGAGATTTTCTGCTGCTTGTTTCTGCACAAACCATTTGCACAGTGTCAAGGACTGAAAGATTATGCAGTTTCTCATGTGATCAGTGATCGGTCATTAGTGTGCCTTACCATGTGATCAGGAAGAGTGATTGCAAGTGATTAAAGTCATGTAGTGTGAAAGCGCTACTGCGATTCGGAGATAATGAAGGTCATGCAGTGCACGTTAGGCTATAGCTTATAGAAATTTAAACACATTTGTACTGGTAACATGTTCCCAGCTCTCTGCTGTCAGCAGTTTCCGGCTTCAAATAAATTGATTTAGCTGTAGAGTACTTTACAGTCATAGTGAAGCATAATAAGCAGCAGGAATCCAGCCCTTTGCAAATGTTTTTTACATTTTAATCCCATATACCATGGTCAAGGTCTTTGACTAAGTTAATTCACAAGATGCAGACTTCAGGGATTCTCTTCCTCAGACACAGGCAGTTGGGTCTGTGTGATACTTCATCGGCCCAGTAGGTATTACTGGTACTCAAACCCAGGTCACTGTGATGAAGGGTTGCAGATTGTCCCTGCAAACTAAAACAAATTTTTTCAGGCATGCACTTGTACTTAACAGGGTGCCAGTAAAACATGCCCTGGATTGTGAGCATGCCCTGGACTGGACTGTCCCTTTTCACCTCGCCTTGAAAGTTCAATTTATTATTGAATAAAAGCTGTGTGAGCTATTTAACGGATGTGTAGGTACTTTGTATATAGTGTGTTGTTTATAGTGCAAACAATAATATCAATTATAACACAATATGAAAACAAATGGCACAATTGTTTACTTCAAATTTTTTACTTGCCTTCAAAGCTGTGATTCTCTTTCCTGACGTCAAGTGTCTTGCTCATACTAGTTTTCTGCCATTCAGTTGGTTATTTGATGTATAAAGAACAGATTTTTTAGACAGATCTTTCTCCAAGGATGTTAAAGCAAGTGGACGTTGCTCAGATGGTAGTTAAACCGTGCGCACATGTACATATAATATACATATGTGCAAAGGCAGAATATTGTTTGGCGAAGCTTAAGTTTAATGCTGCTTCACAACCGTGTCTCATGTATCAGGTTAGTCTCTGAAACAGATACAGTTTATAGTCATTCAATCAGAAGCCAATCCCCTTTTTGCAGTGTGACTCTTCATGGTCTTGGACGTGTATTTTGGAGGTATTAGTTTGAAATTATGCACTAGCCTTCTGATTAGCATGAACAATATGTCACTGGAGCACTTGTAGGTAATGAGTGAACATGCAGCTCTGGCAGCATGCTGCTTACAGTCTCTCTTTCTCTGAATCACCTCTGATCTTACTGTGAATATGAGTCACTCACTCTACCCTTTTCCCACCTCCTCATCACTCAAAGACAAGGAGAGGTTGTTGATGGAGATCTGTGGAGATGAGTGGGTCTGCAGAACAGGTGGCAGAGGTCAGAGGATCAGGCTAATGATCACACTCAGAAAAAGGAAAGGAGAGAATGACAGAGAAGAAAAGCAGAGGAACAGACTAGAGGTGGACTGATGTGGCTTTTCCATTGAATAGTGCATGTGGTGAAGCAGGGTATGGTTTATCTAAAAACTCTAAAATCTTTAGTTAACTTTCCCAATACATAACAATACCCACGAAAGTTTGGTTGGAAGTCGTTGAGTGGTATCAGGGGTATCAGTTCAACACAGTTATATTTATAGCATTTTGTAGACAAACTATAGCAGTTTGGTGGTACTGGGATTTAAACTCATGACTTAGCACTGCATAATTTCAGTTTGGACAACATCCATTCACATATACAGTACTGTGTACAGTATACATATGTACAGCCCACAGTACAGTACTGTGGAAAGGTCTTAGGTCACTATTCGATTCAGATTTGTCACTCAGTAATACTCTTTTCCACTGATCCTTTGGTGGCTTCCTACTACGGTAGGATTTACCTAAAGGTTGATAGTATCAACAATTATGTCAAGAACAGCTGATACAATATTGTCCTAAATATCATAATTCCCTCTTGGTTGTGTGCAGCCACATTTATATATGTTTATATTCTACCGTGCTTCTTTATATTTTGTTTTTAAACTCTGTGTGATCGTTAGTGTGTGTTTGCTATTGAAGAATCATGATGTTGTGTATTTCCTTTAGGGATCCCCAGCAAACACACGATCTCAAAAGGACGTTCAAATCATGCCCGTATCACGTCAGTCAGTCCAGAACCACTCTTGCACATGTGGACATATAAAATAGGTTCACTGTGTGAATGCCAGGGACCTAAGTTGGGCATCTGTAGAAATGTTTTATTTCATCTTAATTATATTTTATTGTTTATTGTATTGGGCCTTGTATATGTTCTAAAAAGACGTAAAAAAGTTGGACTCCATTAAAATGACATTTTTTTAAACGTCTGTTGTTGACATAATTAGAACATCAGTATAAGACGTCTAAATGACGTTTTAGAAAGACATCGCCAATACTTTCATTCTGGATTCTCTGCCGACGTCTTTTGAAAGTCTGACTAAGGTGTTATATCGACATCTTTTGGACGTGTCTTTTCTCAGTGGGGAGTGATATGTACAGTATAATAGTGTAGGCTTCGGATGCTGTGTCGACGGAAGCGTTCCACTCGTGTTTTCAGTTGTGTCTGCGGCGCATTTTTACGTACTGTTTGCACGCAGTTTGCTTTAAAAAGTAACCTTTACATTTACGTTACAACGTAACTATGATAACATCAAGTCAATGACCTTGTCGATCAACGGCCTGTTTCACATAACTTAATGTGGTTGTTAAACAGGGCATGTCTCTATCGAACTCTCTGAAGAAAAAATGGCATAGCAAAATAAATCCGCACACACAGAAAGCATGGATGTAGAAACATCAACATTGCTTGTGCAGTAAAGAAGGCGGGGCTCTCCATCAGAAGACTGGGAGAGCCCTGCTGCTTGGTATAGCGTCTACCCTGACTGCGTGAGTGTCTATTGGTGTGTGTGAGGGGGAGAGGGAAGACTCCACACCCTCCAGAATCCCCCGCAGAAACGCACTGCGCATGTTAAACACGATCCACCATCTTTCTGACGTCTGTTGAAGCAATGCGGAGGGAGAATTTGGATAAATCAAAATGGAGAGGCACAGACTCCACAGGGTTGGTGGGGAGGGGGTGCGGGGCTGCAGTGAAGTACCCTGAATAATTTATATTGTCTACATGTGCTAACCCAACCACATAGAGAAAGAGGGGGGCAATTTTGGTAGGCGTGACCTCTGTACACCTCCTCACTGTCATGTTCATTCCGTCTTCACAGAAGGATCCAGCCTGTCTAAACCCACACACACCAAATCCAGCACACTCACCGACGCACTCTCACATTTAAATGTCATTAAAGGAGTACTAGACTGCTTTACAGCTAAACCCTGACTGAGCCCAGCTGTAGCATGTAAATAGTTACTGTAGATAACAATCGCACCATATTTGTCTGTATTGACAAAACTATGGGAAATGGGAATTGACTTCTAATTAGGGTATGAGCAGTTGTTGAATTAACAAATATTCTACCAGCAAGAACTGACTGTAGAGACATATGTGATTAAGAATATGGGTATTTTAAACTCAGGTGTAGGTCTCCTGTTCCCAGAGATACACGCCCTTTGTATTTAACCGCCAGGCAGACTGGAAGAAGCCATTTCTAATTCCCTTAATATTAACACAGCATGGCGGGTTGACAGAATATGAAATAGCCCAGTAGGTGGGAACGGAATGGTTGAGCAGCACGCTGGAAAGCCGCAGGCGAAGCTTTTCCATCACAGAGAAACCTTGAGACTGACAAAGGCTGGATCTGGATAAAAACAGAACATGTGCCAGCTAAATATAGCTGACTAGTGATCTGTGATCATTCAGCCCTCCCCCAGTTTCCCTCAGCTCAATAGTAGCAGAAGCAGAGCTCTTAAATGTATGTATTAGAGGAAATCGGATTTACACCGTTTTTGATGTGGTCACCAATGTTTGCTTACTGCTTATCAGGCTAATGAACATTAAGCTTAACCAAAATCCTAAGTACTTGTTTCCTAGTCCAATTTTTAGGCTCTGTCCTCTTCATTTTGGGGATTTATGTTTGACATTTGCTATACATTTAGTTTAAAAGAAAAAAAAATCAAAAATGTTTTCTGTCATTCTCTTTGCACAGACTGGGTTGATTTGATCAGTTCAATGAGCCATGTAGCTACCAGAGCCTTTAACTAGTCAAATTTGATTCTGATCAAAATGACAGTAAAACTAACTGTGCATATAACATGTTTTATTGCAACGTTTTACAATAATTTTGGCTGTTTCCTCCAGAGGATGTGTCAAGTTATTTTCATCTAGGATATCAACAAAACATGCCACTTGATCAAGGCTACCTAACTTTTGTGTAGGTGTAATGTTTATTTATTGATAGGCACTGAAAACCCACTCAGTCACCTTGTATCCACCTTAATCCAAATCAGGCTCATGTCTGACTGGGGCCTAACTGGCAGCACCACATAGTGCATACTGGCGAGAACAACTTAGACATTGTGCTGGTTTGTGTGTGTTTAGGGCACATGCACACACACACACACACACACACACACACACACACACACACACACACACACAGGCAGACATAAGAAGAATGTACAAACCCCACACAGGCAGCAGCAGCCAGGCTGGCAAGGTAAACTCAAACCTGATGTAAGTGACTTAGGTTATACATTTTGAGCTGACTGACAATAAGCTTATTAATTATGATGAACCATTACAATGAACCTTCAGGGCCAAGTCACTTTTGGGCCCTTAACTCACTTGCACCTGCAACTGTGTCAGTTGCTATGACTCATAACAGCGAGCATAATATTTGGCATGTCTGCTAAATGCTAACAATGTAAATGTAGAGACTATGAGTGTTTCTGACACGGTCAGAATGAGACCAAGTGAATACAACTCCTTCTCCTCTTCCATTTCATCCAGAATTGCATCCAGTTGAGTCACAATGCTTTGCAGGTTTTCCATGAATGCTCAGCCTGGCATTAAGGGCCTACAATGGTGACTCGCTCTGGGTGCTCTGGTCTCATTTCCATTCCCAACCAAGAAAGGCTATGTTTCCTTTCCTTACCCTCCTGCTCTTTGTTCATTCGTACACACTGATCACAGCTGACCAAATAGGGCATTGGAGTGATAAGAGTCCCATCTCTTTTCTTGTCCCTGTCTCGTAGTAACCTAAACAACAGATGGAACTGATCATATGTAATGGTAAAAGTGGCACATTTCCTCCATCTTCAAGGAAAAATGAGGTGAGACAATAGAGGACATACACACCCTTGTTCAGGCCCCCCCAAACTGTGATATGCTTATACACATAGGACATTCAAGTGCTTCTCACAATGAGTGACCTATGGGTCCTGAGTTAAGACCTGACACCAAACGTATTTTCTTCTATTTCTTTCATTCCCCCCCCCCCCTTATATGTACAAGGTTGGCTTAGTAGGTATTAGGGTCTAATATATAAACGTGTTGCTGTCAGGTGCCTATTGAGCATTTTTAATCAGTGTTAAACACCTGTCGCAAATACTACCCCTTAGGTCATACCTATTTTAGTACAACCCAAACAGAAGAAGTTGGAGTAGTATGTGAAAAAAATGTTGAATGTACTTGAAACACTGACTTTTATCTTAGTGCCATCTGAGGGACTGTAAAATGTGAGTCTTTAGCTTAGGTTTGAGCCCTTGTCCTTGCTGTTTTTCAGCATTTCAATAATATTCTCACATATCTGTGTACAAACTGGAGATCCTCTGCCCATGTTTGCTCATCAAAGTCTCTCCTGGATGCTGCTTTTATACCAAATCAGGATTACAATCACCTGATGACATCGCCTTTTTGAAATCATTCAGTGAAACTATTCAGTGTCAACCTTATTACTAACCCTAAATTGCCTCCATCCCAGTTTTCGTGGAATGTGTTGCAGGGCATAAATACAAGAATGGATGGTTATTAACAAATTATATTCATTTGATTAGACAAATATGAAATTTCTTGGGTTTATATTGGCTGCAAATCAATAAATGGTTATGTTAAATGCTTTTTTTTCAGGTTGTTCATTGTAAGCTGTCATGTTCCAATATGCAAATACGCGCTAACCAGGATCATGGTTTGGGATTGTGTTTGGTTTTGGGTCAGAAGCAACTTCCATTGTTACATAATCCAGGTTTCTCAATTTATTTAAGCATTTTATTTCAAAGTAGATAAAAATTAACTGGAAAGAATTTCAATGTCCACATGTCCAACATGTTTTCAGATCGTTTAGTTTATTGCACATGCAGTACATGTAGCTGAATGCCTGGGTCTAGTCTTGTATGTATTGCTTGCAGTGTGTGCTCTCCATTCAGTGCATGCATAGAAGGAGTTTTATTTTAATACTTTTAATAGTAGTAATCTGAAGAATTAAAGCCCTGTTAAAAGTATTTCTGTGTCTGTGTGTGTGTGAGTGTGTGTGTGTGTGTGTGTGTGTGTGTGTGTGTGTGTGTGTGTGTGTGTGTGTGTGTGTGTGT
>JAUZST010012555.1:0-11389 GCA_034779995.1 Parotocinclus haroldoi
GTATATTGCTCACAAGTTATGTACAATATTATATTGTTATTTGATACTTTGCATACGTTTTATATATTTAACTGAGCTACATTTTAATTGTTACAATTTGTACAACTAATGAATATATTTTTACTAGATATTATAATTATTTTAACTATTAAATATTATGTTTTAGCAGCTTTCGTGTTTTGTTGAATCGTTTAGGAGAAATTGATGTCGTGTTGCAATTCCGAGATATTACCACTAGAAGGCGTTTTAAAACGTGAAAACTAAAGTCGTCCTCTGCTGGTTGGCTTGCATGTCAGTCTTCTGCACCTTATCTGCCGCTAGAACAGTAGCCTGCAGTTCCGTTATCAAACGCTAGGCGGAGATGCACCCGCAGTTTTTAATATGCTGAGGATTTTATAAGACCCATTTTTTTCGCATTTGTGTTGAAAAAGTTTGTTATTTACTGTTCTTTATTTCACCTTAAAAAAATGTAAACCTTTTCATGATGTTTAGCAGTGGATTAATTGCCGTTTCTGTTTCAATAAAATAATAACAACGCAATAGGATCACCAAAATGTTTTCGTGGTTGGTTTTATTTTCTACATTACTACATCAATATTTAAATACATTCTATCATTTTAGCGTAACTCATGTAGCCCAACATAACGTTGATTTTGCTTGTAAAAATAACAAGTCCAAATGATCATTCATATTATTTATTGTTATTTTTGCATCAGTAACAGTTTGCCAACTTTGCTTATTAAACTGAGAGGAGTTCTGCTTAATCCACAGGGGGTGGTGGGTCAGCCGGTGCCCACTCGGCAACTCTGCGTGCAAGGGCAGGGACGATCCTAGATGGGGCGCCAATATATCGTAGGGCATACAGTCACACACTAAGGTCCAATTTTTTAGAGGCAGCAATTAACCTAACATACATGTCGTTGGTCTGTGGGAGGAAACCAGCGTACCCAGAGTAAACCCACGCAGACACGGGGAGGACATGCAGACTCCACACAGAAAGCACCCAGGCTGCTTCACTCTGGGATTGAACCCGGGACCTTCTTCCTGTGAAGCAGCGCTGCTACCCACCGAGCCACCGTGCTGCTCATGAGAGGAGTTGTAGTTTTTAATTATCCAAATCCTTCTTGACTTACCTCATATCTACATTACAAATCTAAAATTCTATTTACTCTAGTTTTCATGGGTATCCGTGTATGCATGACAGGTTTCATGTGTTAAACTCTACACTAACTGAAAGTAAATGGGGTTCAGTTATAACTGTATTTATTATGTTGTAACTGAAATTAAGTTGTACACACTCAGTAGCTTGTATGTTTGTATCTTGTGTTTAGCAGTTCCATTGTTGACTGTAGAAATGTCTTAGGGATGTCTTAGCTCTTTGCATCTGTCTGACAAAGGACTGTGACAAAGGAAGTCATGTGACTCTAGCTATTCGCACAAACTGTACAGAGATATGAATAGATGTTCCTGTAAATCTACATGTCCCTTTAAGAATTCTATAAAAGTTACCATTGTTCATACAAGTTAAACTGAACTTTTTTAAAATCATAGTTTAATGTAAAAATGATCGAATAAATATGATAAATATGATATGATCCGGTTTCTTGGGCCTGGGATGCAACAGTTTCTGTGAAGGGTGTAACAGTGCTGTGCCCGATTAGTGATCTTGTTGTTATGAGTTATGTTATTATGTTATTAGAGTGTTGGTTGTTATGGTATCTTCAGTAGAGCTTCAGTAGAGATATTGCAAATCTTACAAAAGTGTGTGTGTGGGAGGGTGTTCAGTGATATATTAATGCAGTATGAAATTCGACAAGTTGTTAATTATGTGATTAAAGGTATTTAGTTATGTGATATCATTTCAACTCAATCAATCAACTATGCGATTAAACAGTATTTTTAAAAAAATGTTTAGGCAAACTGATTGCTAGTACTGCTGTTGTCAGCAAGTCTTGTTTAGGTAATATATACAAAATTAAGAGCAGTTCGAGCTGTACTTCTTCCTGAATATTAACTGTTTTCTTTCTCGCACCATTTTTGCTCATTCGATCACACTGTGAGAAGTGCCTTAACGACCACAGGAAGCGAAACAATGTTAAACACACACACGATCAGACATTCAGTTAATGCAGCAGGATGGAGATCAGTCCACTCACTGTGATGCTCTGTGAGTAAATGTTATATTTCTATATCATTTTATATTTGTAGCTTCATTACCGCCATGCTTGTTGGATTAAATGAATAATGAACTCTCAGACGTTGTTGACCCAGTAGGTTGTTGTTTTATTAATATACAGATCGGAGGTCAAGATGGTGTTCATTGTTATGGTCGCTTTTCCTGTTTCTGGCTTCTGTGTGTTTTTTTAATATTCAATATTTATGGGACATGCTCGTAAATATGGAAAGAACTAAACTGCATGACCAGCGGCCAGAGTTAAAGATCAATACCTATATTTATTAGCCTTACTTACTTGACATGCTGTCCTCAGGACTGAGGGGTCAGATCTTCCTAATTAACTAATAGGCCCCATAGAAAATATAAAAACGTTCGGGCGCGGACGCCATATATCTACATATGGTATTTTTTTCGTGTATATGTGTGAATATTACAATATATTTATGTGTTCATGCCTTAAAGGATTTTAATACTGTTTGTAACACCCCTAAAAGTGGAGCGTACCATTTCTCGTCAGCTCATTGCTGTGCAATCATTTAGTGTAAGTATACTGCTCCTAGAAATTAGGGGATTTTAAAAAGTAACATCCCGTAATGAAATATCCCCTAATTTTTTTTCCTGACCAGTGTAGTTAGGCGATGAGGTTTACATGAACTACCTTCAAAATTTTGTCTAAAGGTACACAGACATCCCAACTTGTAAAATTAATTTCAGGAGGTCCCCCATCAACCTAACCCACCCCCACAACCTTTTAACTCAACTCCACCAAAAAAAAAACACACACAAAAAAGAAAAACGTGTATAGCAACTTTTTACAGCTTGGGCTACGACATTGAACAAACGGATTGGCTGACTCACTGAATCTTTACAGAGAACAGACCAATCAGATGGTATGCATGCGCTTTATGAATATACACACGAGGGGGGGGTGGATTCTATGTCGGCTGTGTGCGCGTCAAATGTATGACTGCTTTCTTGATGTTGAATTAGATTTCGTCCATAGAGCAAGCATTCAGCAAACATCAACTTCATAACTTGTTGCAATTAGGACATAAATATGTCAGTTTTTAAGGCAAGACTGATTTAATAGAAGATTATTTTGTGTCTTACACAGTTAGGGTAAAAGCTTTTACTGTTGTAGGGCCAAAGGATTAGAAAAGGTAAACGTGGTGTAGCATGCAGCACTGATGAACAGAGGCTGGACTTTCAGTACATTATGAGGATTAAAGTTATTGTGCGTTGATCTACAATAAATAAAACAGTCATCTGAAAATAAAGTCACATATTAACATGAAAACTGCAGCACACACAGATCCCTTTCAGTGTAATTTAAACTATAACTATTTCCACCTGTATATCATGTTTATATTTATATCTGTACCTTCTAACCCATTTGTGTATTATGTTTACAATACCCACACAATACACAGTACACAATACCTCCACAATATATTCATATTTTTATTCTACAGTAGTTTACAATACCTCTATACTATATTCACATGTATGTTTGTCCATAATCCCAACTGGCCTTGTCGCTTACTTGCAGAGATTTCTCCAGATTATCTGAATCTTGGGATGATATAAATGTAGATGTAGATGCACTGTAGATGATGAAATCCCTAAATTCGTTGCAATTGAACGATGAGAAAGGTTATTCGTAAACTGTTGGACTATTTGCTCATGCAGTTGTTCACAAAATGCGACAGAACCTTTCGCGATGTTCTCTTTATACCTAGTCATGGCATTTCCCTGTGTAATGTTCCAAGCAGGTGTTTTTGAGCATTCCTTAACTTTCCCGTTCTTTTATTGCCTATGTCCCAACTCTTTTGGAATGTGTTCCAATTCCAATTGAGTGAATATTTGCACAAAACAATCATGTTTATCATTTTGAACATTAAATATCTAGTGTTTGTAGTATATTCAATTGAATATGGGTTGACAAGGATTCTGTTGTTATTTATGTTTAACACAACCCCCTAATTTCACTGGAATTGGGGTTGTACATGTGTAGTGACAGTAAACTAAACCAAACCAAACTATTGTAATAAAAGACAGGACTGTTTATTACAGTAAACAACAATAAGAAATCAACAGTCCTGTTGAAACTTTCTCACCCTAATAATCTATTCAGAAAACCACCAACAGAAAAGCTTTTTTGCACCCTGTTACCAAAAATAAATGCACACTATGGAAACCACAGGCTAAATCTACTCCAGATATGAGTAATCACCACAATGCTAACCTATCACTGCATGCATTGTTTCATTACAGAACGAATACACAGCTTCATGGTAATAGCATTCCCTAATGGCAGTGTACTCTAAGGCAGTGAATTCCAACCTCTAGACCTTGTTCAGGAACAATTTAAGGAACATAAGAAAGAGAACTTCTGAAATCCCCAGCAGATTATAATGAGAAACAAAATGTTGAAGATTTGAGCTCAATGCAAGGCTTTTATTGAAATGTTTACTAAAACTCAATTGAAGATGTGAGATTACTGGAGTTTTGCGCTCGGGAGAAAAGCTTAAGAAACTGGAAACTTATCTGAAATCTTCATTTGATTTCTCTGTAGGAGAAACTACAGAGATATATAGCAGATCTCTGTGACTTCCCCATGGTTGCATGTAAAATCATTGAAAAGTTAATTACAGCACAAATGTAATTAATAACGAATTATATTAGACTATATATTATGTTATATATTTCTATTTATAAATATTTTCTTTGGGACACATTTACTATAAAAAGGGATCACTGCATCGTTTAATCTGTTTCTCTCACAATGTTTAGTGCTGACTGGATTCTTCCACTCGACACGAGCTGAAACCACAGATGATTCAGGTACAGTTTTATTTTTTTTATATTTAATTTATTGTGAAGCATGTATTATGTACACTAAAGTTACTTTTACTGATAACTTTTCAATAGGAATAAATTCATATTTTTTGTATTTTTTGTATTTTTGGTTAATTGAATTTTTCTCACAAAGATTCAGTATGACCAAACACAGAGGAGCTTAAACGCAAATAAGTGGAGTTTTTTTTAATACATATGTGTAAAAAAAGTGTATGTGAAAAAGTATGTTGTAAAGAAAATAAACTGTTACTCTGACTCTGATCTGCAAACCTGATAAAATGTGTTCCACTATTTTGTATATAATGTAAAACCTACACACTAACAGATTTTATTAATTTATATTTCATTGTATGTCTTTTTACAGCGAGACCTAAACCTGTGGTGACCATAATACCTGATAATCAGGTGTTCATAGGAGAGACTGTTACTGTTTCATGTGATATAAATGATGAAGGAGGAATCTCTGACTGGCAGTACAGCTGGTATAAAGATGGTTCAGAAAGATCTGTCAGTAATGAACAGTCCTATATAATTAGGAAAGTTGATAAGACCCACACAGGTTTATACACCTGTAGAGGAACAGAGAAAGGAGGTTCACTCTCCACACACCACAGTACTGCTGTTTCACTGACTGTATCCGGTGAGTGTAATCGTCTCTTCAGTATTTATAAACTTCAGCATCCCATCATCATCCATCAGTACTGGTGTAGATTAGAGACTACAGAAGCAACATGCTATTGCAATAAACAGACAGGTATGAGAGCAGGGGCAATTCTGCACGGTACACAGAAATTAATGGAAATTTCAACAAGGGAAATTTTCTATTTTGAAATATTCCCTGATGTTTGTGAGCAGTATAGTTAGAAAAACTACAATATCAGACTTGCTCCAGTATTGATGATATTTATATTCATTTTAATAAGAGCTTATAATGCTAATTGTAACTACTCTTTTTCATTCAGTAACATCTGAAGCCTTTCTTATATAAAACATTGATGATATGTTGATCGTTTATTTTAGTCTGTCAGTTATTGATTAAAATATTTTGGCAAATGTGTTTTATTTGAAAATATATTTAAAATTGTAAAATATATTTACTTGCATTGTTATGCTTTTTGGCCAAACATCCTCACTCTTATTCTGTGTATTTTAACAGCAGAAATTCCTAAACCTGAACTCACATCAAACCGTAATGAACCTGTACTAACAGGATACAGTGTGACTCTGTCCTGTAACCTAAAGCCACAGTCTGCTGGATGGAGGTTTTACTGGTCCAAACCACCACAGAGCCTGGAGTCTGATACTGGAGAATCCAAACATATCATCAGCAGAGCAAGTGTCTCTGATAGAGGCAGTTACCGTTGCATAGCTGGAAGAGGAAACCCAGTCTATTACACAAGCTACAGTAATACAGTCTGGGTAAATGTTATTGGTGAGTAGAAATGTTTGAACAGAACATGTGAACAATCTGACACCAGTAGAGGTTGTTAGTAACATGTTATAACCGGTTATAATGCCATGTTGTGTACAGAGATCACATGATTTTGTTTAGATTAGTTGACATTTCTTATGCTTGAACTTGTGCTCCCTGACAAACACAATGTCTCTATTAAAACTAAAGAAATCAAATAAAATAACACAGTATATTTTAATACTTGTATTTTAAAACCTAATGATGTAGTAACTAATGAAGATAACATCAGATATATAGCCAGATCTAATCAAATCCAACAACGAGCATCAAAATCCATAACTGAGAATTTTTTAAATATTAATATTAATATTAATATTAACAATAATTATTTAATTTCAGAGAGGCCTAAACCTGTGGTGACCATAAATCCTGATAAACATGTGTTCAGAGGAGAGGCTGTTACTCTCACATGTAACATACAGGGAGGAGGAAACACTGAGTGGATTTACAGCTGGAGGAAGAAGAATTATGTATTTAACCCAGATCCCAGAACACAGACGATCAGTATCAGGTCTGTTACTGAGACTAATAGTGGTGTTTACAGCTGCAGAGGACAGACACGTAATAATCAGTACACACAGATGAGTGATGATGTAGAGTTGAGTGTATCAGGTGAGTCTGTGAGATTATACTGTGTTGTCAGTAACTAAATGTAACAGATTTATCACTAGTTTTGGGTTTCAGTTTAATTCTTATGTGGTCTTTTGTTGTTTATCTGTACTTCAGCTTAACAGGATTTAAAAGTCATACTTAGCTTCTTTGTCAGAATCTCATCTGATTTCACCCTCTCAGAGTTTCAGATTTTACATTCAGATGTAGGTTTGATCTTAAATAAAGTGGCTTATTGCAGTGTGGAATCCACATGTTATTGCTGCATAGAATAAAACAGTGGTGATCCTGTCTGTTATCAAAAACAGAGAGAGAAATATGCAGATATTCAGAAGACGGATCACACATACGAGTAAAGCAGATATTGTTTCATTCTCATAGGCTTGCTTACCATGTGCAGTCATGGTACATCTGTGAGCTTTAAGCATAAACTCACCATAGATATAACCGAATGTAGCAGAGCTGTTGTAATATTGATGAAACATTACTGCAGTAGTACATCTGGAAGAAAATCATATTGTTAAATACTTACTATAATAATTGCATAAAAAACATGCATGAACTTGCCCCTTTTTTTCTTTTATATAGCATGTACAGTATAATTAATTTGATTTAGTCAGATTGGTGTTATATAACAAACATAACAATTATGTTATCAAATAGCACCATATCTTTTGTTATTTCACTGTTAGAAAATTGAATTGCTATTGTAATCAGTAACTTAAAATAGTCTCCAAACTACTTATTACTATTTAATTTAAAAATATATTCTGAATATCAGACTCTCTCCAGTAATGATATTTATATTACATTTAATAAGAGCTAATAATGCTAATTATAACTGTTTTATTCAGTAACATCTGAAGCCTTTCTTACATAAAACATTGATAGCTTTTGTTAGTCTGATAGTTAATGATTAAAATATATTGGCAATTATTTTAAATTTGCAAGCATGTTTAAAATAATTGCGTTGTTTATGGCCAAACATTCTCACTCATATTTTGTGTATTTTTACAGCACAATTTCCTAAACCTGAACTCACATCAAACCGTAATGAACCTGTACTAACAGGATACAGTGTGACTCTGTCCTGTAACCTAAAGCCACAGTCTGCTGGATGGAGGTTTTACTGGTCCAAACCACCACAGAGCCTGGAGTCTGATACTGGAGAATCCAAACATATCATCAGCAGAGCAAGTGTCTCTGATAGAGGCAGTTACCGTTGCATAGCTGGAAGAGGAAACCCAGTCTATTACACAAGCTACAGTAATACAGTCTGGGTAAATGTTATTGGTGAGTAGAAATGTTTGAACAGAACATGTGAACAATCTGACACCAGTAGAGGTTGTTAGTAACATGTTATAACCGGTTATAATGCCATGTTGTGTACAGAGATCACATGATTTTGTTTAGATTAGTTGACATTTCTTATGCTTGAACTTGTGCTCCCTGACAAACACAATGTCTCTATTAAAACTAAAGAAATCAAATAAAATAACACAGTATATTTTAATACTTGTATTTTAAAACCTAATGATGTAGTAACTAATGAAGATAACATCAGATATATAGCCAGATCTAATCAAATCCAACAACGAGCATCAAAATCCATAACTGAGAATTTTTTAAATATTAATATTAATATTAATATTAACAATAATTATTTAATTTCAGAGAGGCCTAAACCTGTGGTGACCATAAATCCTGATAAACATGTGTTCAGAGGAGAGGCTGTTACTCTCACATGTAACATACAGGGAGGAGGAAACACTGAGTGGATTTACAGCTGGAGGAAGAAGAATTATGTATTTAACCCAGATCCCAGAACACAGACGATCAGTATCAGGTCTGTTACTGAGACTAATAGTGGTGTTTACAGCTGCAGAGGACAGACACGTAATAATCAGTACACACAGATGAGTGATGATGTAGAGTTGAGTGTATCAGGTGAGTCTGTGAGATTATACTGTGTTGTCAGTAACTAAATGTAACAGATTTATCACTAGTTTTGGGTTTCAGTTTAATTCTTATGTGGTCTTTTGTTGTTTATCTGTACTTCAGCTTAACAGGATTTAAAAGTCATACTTAGCTTCTTTGTCAGAATCTCATCTGATTTCACCCTCTCAGAGTTTCAGATTTTACATTCAGATGTAGGTTTGATCTTAAATAAAGTGGCTTATTGCAGTGTGGAATCCACATGTTATTGCTGCATAGAATAAAACAGTGGTGATCCTGTCTGTTATCAAAAACAGAGAGAGAGATATGCAGATTGTCAAGCCTGACGACTGCGCAGGCGTGCCTTGGTTGTGCACACCTGTCCAGGCTCAGTGAGGACTCTTTATAAGCTTCGCCCGCGTTCATGCAGTGCAAAGCTTTCGTTGTTACACGTTGGTTTTGTTTTGTTTTTGACACAGGTGAGGTAGGATCTTTCGTTGTTGTTTCCAGTCCTTGATCCTACCCACCTGTTGTTTCGTTATGTTTATTTCTGCTTTAAGTTCCGTTTATTTAGTTTCAATAAACCTGGTTGTCCCGCACGTCGCGTTTGCCTCCGACCCTTCACCGGTGACACAGATATTCAGAAAAAAGATCAAACATACGAATAAAGCAGATTAAAAAATCTACCAGTCTATTAGTGCGCTCATTATTTAATCAGGGTAATTCCACACTTATTAAACAGTCTGTTATTTTTTGACACAGATTGTTCAGCTCCTGCTATTTAGGTTTCATGTCTGTCGTGGCTTTGGTTACTGGCAAACTGGTATCATGTGGCACTGGTCTCAGGGCTGATGGCAGATTTGTGTTAGTGAAAAGATTTATTGTATTTAGTAGAGAAGCCATATATATATATTATACTTATAGAAGTAACAATCCATCATATGATCCTTCTGTTCTCATCGTATCACTGGGGCTGCAAATGGCATTGATTTTGTGTAGCTCTGAGCCAAGCTCTCAGGATCCCATGGTTTGTCATGGCCACACATTTTACATCTGAAGTAGAGCTCATAGACTTTCTTACCATGTAAGAAAGTTCTCTCCCAAATTGCTAGGCAAAGAGGGACTCTAAAACACCAGAGTGCGAGCGTGAGCTCGGGCGCATGTATAGCGCGAGTAAGTTGAGCCGTGGCGCGTCTTTATCAGAGCGCACAGCCAGCTGGAGTGAGACTCAATAGTGACCCACGACGAAAAGAGCATGTGCACAGGTGTGCAAGAACGGAACGGAAACCCTAATAATGTGTCCCTAATAATCTAAGTACCACGGGTGTTTCCCCCGTACGTGTCCATCGGCACGATAAGCCTCGGGATGTAACCAGCTGACCATAACGGCGATCGCAATGGTGTCACGGTGTGGAAGCGTGCGCGCCGGTGGTCGAGTGTGCAGATGATGTGTGTAATGATCTGGCAACCAACAACGCTAGAACCCGCACTTAAGTAACAGGAGAAGCAGCTCCGTAATCAGGTCGTAAATCAAACATCAGATATAAACCACCTTACCGATTGCTCTATAATGGCAATTGGTGACGACAGCGGAACCCTCCGGGGCAAGAGGTAGGAACCCTAACACTTTAAAAAACTATTTTGATCACACTAACATGATTACGCTTAATTTAAATGTCTTAAAATGTCTTAACATAGAAAAGTGAATAATATACATTTACAAAACACACAAATATATTTGATAAAGTGACAAACTTTTTTAATTCTGTAAAGAAACGAGCAGCTCTGATTTCTTCATCATTTCATATCAACAGCAGATCAACCCAAACCAACTGTGAGTATGGATCCTCAGAACTTCATCTATACTGGAGACACCGTTACTCTGAGGTGTGAGCTGAAGCAGTCTACTGGATGGAAATTTACCTGGTACAGACATGTTCCAAACTCTCTGATCACTGAAGCTGAAGACTCCAGCACACTCAGTGTCAAAGCATCTAATCCAGAATCAAGAAATTACTTCTGTGTAGCACACAGAGGAAACTACAACTCAAAGAACAGTGATCCAGCCACCATTACAATCAGAAGTACGTCATAATTTATACATTATTCATTACAGGTTTGAATTAGAAATGAGTGTCAAAGGTATGCAGTGTATATTTATTCTTATTTTACTATGAGCTTCAAAGATAAAGACTTAGACCAGCTGACCATAACGGCGATGGTATATATATATATACCATATATATATATATATATATATATATATATAGTGTTGAGCCAGATTGTTTCAGTAAAATGGTTGCGTGTTTGTTTATTTTTAGAGAGACCACAGAATA
>JAUZST010012556.1:0-11389 GCA_034779995.1 Parotocinclus haroldoi
ATATATATCTATCTATCTATATATATATCTCTCTCTCTCTCTCTCTCTCTCTCTCTCTCTCTCTCTCTCTCTCTCTCTCTCTCTCTAAACCTTGCTCCTCCTTTGGTTTCATACTTATAATGTAAAGGGAGTTTTCCTTTCCACTGTCTTAGATATTTGTAAAGCTGCTTTGCGACAACTGTTTATAGCAAATAATAGTGCTACATCAATTATTTCGACTTTGACTCCTTGGGAAACTCTCAGGAGGTGTTCTCCACCACTGTCCAGGAGCATCAAGCAAGCACCTTGCTTTTTAATGATGCTCTGATACAGATTTCTGGCTATAACAACAGTCACTCAGGTCTTTACATATTTACATTTCATCCACATCCATTACATTAACTACAAGAATTGACTGCTCACTTATTATCTATATAGTATCCCAGACTATGAACTGTTGAAACAAGATAATCCGCATGGAAAATCCATCAGTCTCTAGTGGCATGATGCTGGGGCACATCAGCGCATACTTAAACACATAAACCACATTCAAATGTGAACATATGTCAATCGAACAATAATACTTTGAAAATAATCTTTTTATTTGTACTATGATGTTTAATGCAAATGTGCCACACTGAGACTGAATGCCTTCAGCATTTATAAGACATGCAGGTTAAACATGGCATTTGTTTGTCCTTATCACACTTTAATGACTTGAGTGCATTTACAGTTTTAGAACCTGAAGTGTCCTAGGCCATCATGTGAAGGTATGTGTGGATGAACTGTACATTGGTCACAAAAATTAGAGGGAATTTCAAAATGAATATGAAGCGATTAAAAAAGAAGCATTCAATTTGATTTCATTAAGCAAGATAATCAGAAAAGCAAATGAAAAGTCAAAGAAAGTTGGTCAATTATGCTACTGAGATGCTAACTCAGTTATCGTGATTGAGTTGCAAGTGATATATTCATGGCGGTGAAAAGAACCAAGTCAAACTGGACAAGAACAGTACGAAGAAGGCTAGCGACGATCTTTCTCCAGACATGAATCCCATTGAATAGAATAGGATGCGCTGCGAAGACATCTGGCAAACCGTCCAATGCCTCCTCAGCACTTCTTAAGCTGGAAGTTGCCCTGGAGTGTTTTGACAGTCTTGGGTGAGCGTACGCCCTACTGAACAGTGATTGTGGGGTACTCTCATCCAGTGACATGGTTCTGTTCACTCCTATGAATATGTTGCAAATCATGCTTTAGGTTGTTCCAAGTGCTGTTGCCACTCTTGTTTGTATTTGTCCAGCTTTAAGACGTCCTATGGCTCTCTTAGCTTCACATTCAACTAATTCATGTTGCAGAGACATTGCAAGGGCTGGGAAATTGCAGGATGTGAACTTTCAAGATCAGGGAATGTTCAGATACTCCATCACTTTCAGCCTTTTATATAGTGCATTTTAGCAATTAAATAAAAGCTGTTTTTGCATCTCAACTTTCACAACAACTTTTTTTGCCTTGTTGTTTGACAAAAGACCAAGTGCTTTTTATTCGTTTTGAAATACTCCAAAAAACGATAATTTTTGTGAACAGTGTATCTAAATCTGATCAAATGTGGGTTGGATGCATATAGAGATTGTGGGTAGGGAAAGTATTTAAACTCCTTTAAATTTTTAACTCTCTGTTTCATTGCAGCCATTCGCTAAAATAAAAGCAAGTTCATTTTGTTTATCATTAATGTACACTCAGCATCCCATCTTGACAGACAAAAACACACATATAGATATTTTTGTACATTTATTAAAAAAGAAAAAAGAAAATGCTGTCCATTTCTTCTTATCCTTCTTGAGATGGTTCTACTCCTTCATTGGAGTCCAGCTGTGTTTAATAGAACTGATTGGGCTTGATTAGGAAAGGTCTATCTACCTGTCTATATTAGACCTCACAGCTCACAGTGCATGTCAATGTAAATGAGAATCATGAGGTGAAAGGAACTGCCCAAGGAGCTCAGAGACAGAATTGTGGCAAGGTACAGATCTGGCCATGGTTACAGAAAGAATTCTGCAGAACTCAAGGTTCCTAAGAGCACAGTGGCCTCCTTAATCCTTAAATGGATGAAGTTTGGGATGACCAGAACTTTTCCTAACCCTGGCCATCCAGCCAAACCGAGCAACTGTGGGAGAAGAGAATTGGTGAGAAAGCTAAAGAAGACTCAAAGATCACTGTGACTGAGCTCCAGAGATGCAGTAGAGAGATGGGAGAAGATTCCACAAAGTTAACTATCACTGCAGCCCTCCACCAGTCGGGGCTTTATGGCAGAGTGGCCTGACGGAGCTGAAAGCCTGCACAGAGTTTGCCAAAAAACACATGAAAGACTCTCAGATTATGAGAAATAAGATTCTCTGGTCTGAAGAGATTGAACTTTTTGGCATTAATTCTAAGTGGTATGTGTGAAGAAAACCAGACACTGCTCATCACCTGCTCTATGCAATCAAAAAAACAGTGAAGCATGGTGGTGGCAGCATCATTCTATGGGGTGTTTTTCAGCTACTGGTTGCAATTAAAGGAAAGATGAATGCGGCCAAATACAGACATATCCTGGAAGAAAACCACTTCCAGCGTGCTCAAGATCTCAGACTAGGCCAAAGATTCATCTTCCAACAAGACAATGACCCTAAGAACACAGCTAAAATATTTTTTTAATGAATGCATTTTCTTTAGTGGTGTTATGGTTTTAAGTGGTCAGAACACATAGCAATGGCCTAACCAAGTTACATTTTATTTAGAAAATTAACATGTGGTGCTCAATACTGTGCATTCAACTATATTTGGTGAATTCTATGAAAAACATGTTCAAGTCTCTCAAAATGGCAAGGATTACAGTTTGATGGTTTGATGGGATCTAGATCATCCTTGCAGTATTTGAACCTGAAAGTCAAAGCAACTGAACAGTAGATATTCATTGCAGCTGCGCCAGTGGACGATATGAAATGTGATTCCTTTCTGACTTCCCCACCAGAGCCTTGTCCAGGATACTCACAGTGGATATGTGCCTGATACTGTTGCACTCAGTGATGAGAGACAGGAGGCAGAAAAAGATCAGTCCTGTGTCCTTGACAACTAACACCATGACAGGCCAATTAGCGTATAGTAAATGATAAGTAGCTTGGATTACCAAGATCCAAAAGTAATGCACTTTTTCATTACATCTTCTAATCAACAATCTAATCAAAGACATCGACAAACAGATAAAACCTATTTCTGTACCATGTGAGAATACTTTAAATATACCTCATATAACATGCGACATTTGCAGCTATAATACCATATACAGTTTAAACTGCTACCCTGTCTGCCTCATAGCTGTTTTTGCGATCCCTGTGCATATGCAATAACTAAGCTAAACACAGACCTCTGAGTAGTGTGTAGTAAGACTGCTCCTTGAGGGGAGATGGATGGAATTCATGTGTAAGAAGATCTGCTCACACAAGGCAGATTTTCATCCAAGGGGCTTTAATGCAAAAAAAAAATCTAGTGCTGAAAGATCTTAGCCAGTGTAAGCAAGAGAAAACAGCATTTCTCGGTAATATTTCAGGAATAGCAACAAAACATTTTCTTTTGATTTTAGCTTGTTGACATGTGAAATATTGCAGAAAACTAGAGTGGAAAGGTTTTTGGCAGGTAAACCTCTTAATTTACATATACTTTTAATATTACATGACAAAGTTTTCATCATGTGCCTCTCCTACAACAACAAAACAAACCAGCATGAAAACTGTGGTGGATAACAGGCGGTATTGAGTGAGGGGGAGAAAAACGTATTTATAAGTTTAGTTCTGAAAAAGAATGTAACATAAACGGTGTGTTAAAAAAAGGCTTAGCATATTTCCCAAACAGCAGAAAACAGAAAATGTTGGTATGGTATGGAAAATGCAAATAAAAAAGAAGGGTTCCTAGCACGATATTCTATGTTTTGTCAGGTCAACTTTATTTAATTGTAAACATTCAATCCTGCATTTCAGGCTCGCAAAGCATTAAAGTTAAGACAGAGGCATTTAGGACTATCAAGGAGGTTAAAAAAATGATGTGATTTCAAACAGGTGATTGTAATCATGATCAGGTACAAAAACATGTACATGACGTCTATGTAAAAGTACACTTTTGTGTACTTTTTTGTATTAATGCTGCCATCACAGAAATATAAATTACCTTCCGTAAGGCATTGGCACAGCCCCATACCATCACATGGATTTTGGATTTCTTGCTGATAACAGTCTGGATGGTTGTTTTTGTCTTTAGTCCGGAGCATATGGTGTCCATTTGTTTAAAAAACTGTATTACTGAATGATCTGACCTAATACATGACTTCACTGTGTGATGGTCTATCCCAGATGTCATTTACATAAATTAACATAAGGCTTGTTTTATCAGGCACAATACATTTTAGTGGCATTTGTGAATGTAACTCCATATTGCAGTGCTTGAAAAAGGTTAGGCAAATACTTCCTGCGATGAAATAAATGTCAAAGTAAACAAAAAGAACACTTTTTCCATACCATTCCACACTGAAATGAAACTAAAGCATTTTTGTTTAAAATGATTATGTCTACATTCTGAAAAAGTCTAAGACCACCAGTGAAAATGCTTGTTTGGGTTATTGTGGAGAAGCATTCATTCTGTAGCAGGGTGATCACCCAAAACAAAGCTTTGCAGCAGACACTTGAGGCCCTTAGTTTGCTGAGTTTTATGAACTTTCTTCTAAAGCCACCTGACCCAAACCCAACTGAGCATTTATGGAAGCAGCTGAAGTCAGAGAAAACCAAGCACTTTTGAGATGATAAGATGATCTTTGGAGTCATGGTGGAATAACATGGAGAATCAGATTTTTCTTAAGCCTGTGCCACGCTGTCATTACAGCGAAATGGAGAGCACTTTCATTCATGTTATTATGTATATTCAGTTATTTGTAACACAGGTATTTGGTCTAAATTCAATAAAAATGCACAACAGAAGAAAAGTTGATCTGCTAAATGATCTGCTAAATGAACTGTGCATTGTTTAAGCCTACAGTAACTACAGTAGCTACCTATTTCATTCTCTGCGCTCAGCAGCTGCAAATCTAAATAAGGGAAATCCCTAAAAATCTAAATGTAATTCTAAATGTATAAATGGACATTTTTTTCACCTTCTTTCACTCATTTCTCATGTTAAACTCATGCATATTGAACATCTGCATTTCAGTGCAATACAGCTGGATTTGAGCCCTACCATCTTGAACACAGCCAGTATGTTTGGATCTGAAGCAGTCTAGCATGATGTATGCAGCACGCTTCACCTGCTAAGAAAAAAGTACTATAAACTTGGATGCACAAAGAGGAACAAAATGCATTCAAGTAGATTTTTTGAGAATACTGCGCACAGTGTTTTTCCAAAATGGCATTGATTATAGTTTGATGCTGGTAGTCTGGGATATCTATCTAGGTTGCATTTGCATCTGGTAGTCAACGCTACTGAAGAGCAGATGTTCAGTGCAGCTTCATCAGTGTGCTCTTGTTGTAGGCTACTTCAGTGTGTATGAAACGTGTCACATTTCTGACTTGCAATAGAAGGCGTTGTCTGGGTGCTCAATATCTGCAGAGGAAACATATCTGACACTGCTGCACATCCTTTCATGTGCTTATGGGTGTCACACACAGACAAACTAAGGGAGTGTACTGCTGCTGTCCTTGAACAGTAAGGGCATCAAAGACCAATTTGGCCACAGTAAAAAAAAAAGAGCATCGTAGATTAACTAAGGTCCTGGGGGCAGTCCACGTTTTATTACAGCTTCTCATATATACGTGCTATAACCCAAGGAAACAGCCAGTGAGTCAGGATTAGCTCCGTAAAACTAAAGTAAAGTCCTTTTGCATGTTTTTTAAAAGCATCTTAAGTGGTAAGATGTTACTGTCTAAATAATTTACTACACATGTATGCATTGGATTTAGACAGTATCCAACAGTTTTGCACAATTAACTAAAACAGCATACTACAGAAATTACCTCAGTAGTTACGCAAAGGAAATACAAAAGACTAGTAAATGTTAAGAGCTGTTACATATACCTAACCATAAAACAATAGCCCTATAACCTGTTTGGTACACTTATAAAAGATTAATACAAGGATTATAAAGCAACAGTATAGCAAGAAAACTGAATTATTTAGAACTCTAAAAGGTGTGGTGCTTGTCATTAGTTCTGCAGGCACCACCAATGTCTGATGCTGTTGAGCTTGGAAAGTGACCCGTCTCACTTAACACCTTCCACTGATTTACTCTCATTACTGAGCTGCGTTTAGGTTAGATTTCCATTATCTGCCCTCTTAGTTTCTCTGCTAAATAACCTTCGAAATCAGGCTTCCAGTTTGTAGGAATGGTCAGGTCAATAGGCAATAAAGTTATAGTGTCATAGTGGATCATCGGGTAGCACCGTTGCCTCACAGCAAGAAGGCCCTGGATTCGATCGCATATAGAGTGATCTAATTTCTGTTCTCCTCACCTCTACGTGAATTTATTCCGGGTGCCCAGGTTTCCTCCTGCAGTACAAATGCATGGTTTAGTTAGATTTTGTATGCTAAAGTGGCCCTATAGTGTGAGTGTATGTACCCAGTGACGGATTGCTGCCCTGTCTAGAGTTGTTCCTGCCAGGTATCTGCTCACCTGCATCTCTGTTGAGGTTAAAAAGTGAATGAATAAATGAACGAATTCATTAATTAAATTGCATCTGTTCTTCTGTGTCTTAGATGTTTATTATGTTTGTGATTATGATTTTACCCACCTCTGTCAAAATGCCAAAGCAAGGCCTTAGTTCAAAAGTTCATAATTATGAACTTTGGACTGTAATATTGTATGCATTGTAAGTCACGCTGGATAGGGGTGTCTGCTAAATGTATTAATAGTAAACATGAAACATTATTAATAGTAAATATCAGCTGTTTTCTAATGTTAACATTTTTGAATTTACTTTAGTTAGTGTTTATTTACTGTTGTGTATCTTAAAACAGAAGAGGGCTTACAGTTTTCCTAAAGTTAGATTCTTCTCATATTACTCATATTACTGTGTACAGCTTTACTTTAGTACAGCAGTTAATAATGATCTTATCACATTATCCAAAATTTGCTGTTCCTCCATGAAGAAGCCTCAAAGAAAAAGAAGAAAAAAAAACAGAACGACTGTAATCCAGAATTATAAAACGTTGCTTTCTGATTTACCAGCCATTTTTTATCCAGCAGTGATTAAAAACCCCAGCAACACTGGTGTGTCCGATCCACTCATACCAGTACAACCATTATTACTGTAGAGCTGAGAATGATCCGCCACCCAAATAGTACCTGATCTGTGGGGGTCCTGACCATTTAAAGAGCAAAGGAAACTAAGAAAGTATGTAGAGAAACAGATGGACTACAATCTGTAAATGTAGAACTACAAAGTGTTTCTGTAAGGTTAGTAGGACTGATTAAATGGACAACAAGCATAGATACAATGAGGTGGTTATAATAAAGTAATTAGTGAGTGTGACCATGCAGAACGTGTAGAGGAATTCTCATGGAGCAGCCAGTTTTATCCTGATCAAAACTATTACAATTAATGTTAGGTGAGTGATATCGGATGTAAGTGATGGCCAAGATAAATAAGCTAGGCAGCATATTTGTTAAGTCAAGCCCTTGTGTTTGATCTAGAGGGCAATAGATTACATCTGAGCAAATTCGAAATAGCTCCTTGATTGAGATAGTCACTTAGCCAAACCAGTCATTTATGAATTAAACTATAATACCCATTTATAATTTTTAAATGTAAAAATATCTTAAGTACAACTGTTTGATTCCATGATAGCATGATAGCAGTGTGCTAGACTGTTGTAGAGTGTAGCAGAGTTGCAGTGTATTTTAAGGGGGGGGGGGTGTACAGTATACAGGTAATTCATTACAGCCTGTTTAGCTGAAACAGGATTTGTCTCAATGCAGGTTCCCTTAAGGATATGGCAAGGTTGTGCGAGGACACATGGAGAGACTTACAATGGAGTCCGTGTATAGTGTGTCTGGGGACGGGGGTGTGGATGTTGTATCAACATTAAATACAAAGCCCAGAGGAAAAGAATGTGCATGGTGTGCTTTGTGTATGTGCGGCAGTTATTAAAAGTAGCAGTATAGAGTGCTTTGAGTCACCCGATTATGAGGTGTGTACTCTCTACAAACTTTAATGTCCTTTCTGACCTAGATCAACTTAATTGTGTGTGTGTGTGTGTGTGTGTGTGTGTGTGTGAGAGAGAGAGAGAGAGAGAGAGAGAGAGAGAGAGAGAGAGAGAGACGGACCAGGTATTTGTTATATTTCTGGGGACCACATTGGATAAGAGCTACGCATACCGTTGAACTTGTGTGGACATTTTAATGGTTCCCATTAAAACTTTAATTGCTTGTTTACAAAACCTGAAATTTTCTATGAAAGCGGTTACTCTGTAGCACTTACTGAGGTTATGGTTAGAGATAGATATAAACTGAATAAGCTACAGCAATCATTATGTCAATGGAAAGTCCCCGTAAAGCATATAATTACCAAGACTGCGTGTGTCTGTTTTGTGTGTGTGTGTGTGTGTGTGTGTGTGTGTGTGTGAGTGAAACCAAATACACAGTTGGCCAGGTTCATCGCTGACACAATAGAAATGCCACTCTGATTAACATGCCACTATAGCTCCTGCGAGGTTCAGGAGAACATGAGGCACCAGGGGACACTTACTGACATTTCTGACAATGTGGGGACGAGGTTAAGTGCTTTTTTATTATTTTTTTGTACAAAAAGCAACTTAAAAGAACGCAAAATAATCAAATGATCAACCTGAAGTTAAGGTTAAGGTTAGGGTTGATGTAGGAAAAGCATTAATTAGCTACAGTAATCGTTATGTCAGTGGGGGTCGTCACAAAGATAGTGAGACACTGTATGTATGTGTATGTGAAAGCAAGAGAGAAAGAGAGGGAAAAACTTTTGCTCTTGAACTGTGTGGGTGAGAGAATGTGAGTTTCCACATGGGAGCTTTGCACCATGTCTGAATGTGAAAAGCAGGTCAGTCACCACTATACTTCACATAGAGTCTAGACTATACACCTCCTTGTGTGTGGTGTGTGTGTGTGCGTAAAAAAGCAGGTCAGCTCTTGCTGCCATGATGCTACACAGCCTGTCCTTTTTCTAGTGTTATTGTTGTTTTTTTGTTCCAAATTATATTTTATGGTGCACAAGCAACTGCATAAACACTATACTTGTGTGCGTATATGTGTGTGCACATTCTTTATAGGGACCAAATATATACCCTGGGAATATACCAAGACTTTGACCTTCTGAACATTTGTTAGATCCTGGCATATAAAAAGTTTTCCCTTCGCAATACAAATACAGCATTAATCTGAGAAGCTACACTAACTTCACGGAATGAATTGTTCGTTGTAGGCATAGTATTATTATAAATTTATTTTTGTGTGTCTGTGGGAACGTGTGTGTCCTTGTTTGATTCAGTACAGGAGCGTTGGAAAAGCAGGTCAGACATTGCTGCTGTGACGTTACACACTGCAACTTTACTTAGCCTTTAGACTGTCTAGTTGCAGTCTTGTATGTGTGTGTGTGTGTGTGTGTGTGTGTGCGTGTATGTTTGTGTGTTGCACTATATATTGCATACTATTACACATAGCCTATTTTTATGCTATATCTTTTAGAGTGTATCTAGGATCATTTCATCTCTTTCAGTTTTTTATGGGTCTTCCAGTACCCATATTTTAACAGAATATATCTTTACCTTACAGGAAGCATAAAATATGTTATGGTATGAATGTTATGCTTTGTTATGTAATGTATCACATATTTTATAGTTACTGTATCCAATTCAAGACAAGTGTAGAATGCAAACATTTTCACTAGTGGTTTCAGACTTTTAGCCCCTGCTGTTTACAGTGAAAGCATTCAATCTAAACAGGGTGTTGTGGAACACCACACTTTACATTTGTACAAACAGAGCACTCATCGCTTACATTTATGAACTGATTTCAGTCAGTGAGGATGATTTAAACCAGGGAAGTGCTTTTTCAAAACTAGATTCTCCAGCCTATCCAGAAGAATATTGTGGGTACTGTGGTAGCCCAGTGGTTAAGGCACTGGACTCTGTATCTCATGGTCCAGGGTTCAAATCCCACCTCTGCCAAGCTGCCACAGTTGGGTCCCACCACCCACCATTGCTTAAACTGTAAGATTGTAAGTCGCTCTGCTAAATGCCACAAATATTGTGATCTATGGTCTTTAGCCAAGACGATACTAGGACTACAACAGATTAAATCTACCAGTGACCAGTGTAGGGAAGGGCCATAATGAAGCATGCACCCCAGCTAAATCTTGTTATATACAGTATACTGTACATAGACAAAAAGAAGCACTACACCAAGCACATGACCACAACTGATCATCCAATAAATGCTAAATGTACAGCTAAAAAACTTACAGACCTACTAAACGTACAGACTTTTAAAACTTATATCATCTCACATCTAAAGAGAAGTCACAGTGAGGCATAGCGCCTTGGTGGGTAGCACTGTCGCCTCATAGTGAGAAGGATCTTGCATGGACACTGTTTACAAGGATTCCTTTTTATTTCCCATCATGGCTACTTTGTCTCACCTCAAGGCCAGGTTCCACAGCAGGAAAAGCCACATGCACTGTGTGCATCAGTGGAATACAGTTATTGCAAAAGTCTTAGGCCACCAAGAGATTTGTTGTTCTAGCAAATATATAATAACCGTATATACTGTAACATATTATCAACATTTTGGACCCAATATTCCTATAATTGTAAATGGTTATTTTTCCATTGCAAACATAATGATATATATAGTCTAACTGTGGTGTAAGACATGTGAAAAGTACTGCATATCATTATAAAAGGATTTTAAAATGCACGTTTTAAAAAATAGAAAGAGTATGATATAACTGGCATGCATGTATTAAGACCCTGCTTGATAAATTTCAACGGAGGGCCATTTAGGCAGAAATCCAAAGCATGCTCAAAGGTGTCAATCTCTGACCCCTGTCCAGATCCTATTCCAAAAATGTAATATAATAACATTTTGTTGGTCCCCACAAGGAAGATTTACAAAACCTGGAAAAGATAAAGAAATAACATATGATTTGGGTAACTGGGGTTAAGGTTAGGCAGAGATATTAATTAATTACAGCAAATTATGGAAATGAGACAGAGAGAGAGAGAGAGAGAGGGAGAGAGAGAGAGAGAGAGGGAGAGAGAGAGGGAGAGAGAGAGAGAGAGAGAGAGAGAGAGAGAGAGAGAGAGCGAGAGAGAGAGAGAGAGAGAGATCAGAAAATATATATATCTAAAAAACACAAAAAAATA
>JAUZST010012557.1:0-11389 GCA_034779995.1 Parotocinclus haroldoi
ATATATACACAAACACACACATATATGTGTATATATTTATATATATATATATATATAAAACATAAATAAAAACAATAAAAAGAAATATATATAATTTTTTTTATTGTTGTTTTTTTTTTTAGCTTTTTAAAAAGCTAAATTTTAGCTTCAAAAGTCATAATTTTTGCATTAAGCTTTTTACTTATGCTATAATATGTATGGTAACAAAGCTTAATGTAAAAAGGCCTTCATTTTTGACCCCACCCTTAACTTTGTGACCAGTAGTATTTGAGAGAAGTTTACTGGACTGCTTACTCAACGCTATGAATGCCCAGGGAAACTTGCTAACGGCGATGCCACACTTTCTAAATAATGCATGTGTAGAACTCAGTGTGGCAGCAGGCCAAGACAAGGAAGAAGATGAGGTAAGACAGACGAAGCAAAATACGAAGCACTATGTATTAGAGATGCACAGATTGTAGTTTTCTTGGCCGACTTACTTTGATTTTTTTATGATATGTTTAAGAATTAGAAATTACAGCAGAACTGCTAAAAAATAAAGCAGCAGCTCCTGGCTTGTTTTCTCGTCGCGTCTGGGTGAGAGTATACTGTGTGTGTTGTTGTGTTGTACACATCTTACACTCACACTCTAGTTGAGTGCATCGACACGAAATCACGTCATAACATGCATGATTACATCACAAGTCAGTCATTATAGATTGTTATTGCCGACGTAATGTTTGCTCTAATTGGCACTGTAAATTTATAGTACAAATGCAACTGCACTGCTTATGCTTTGGCACACCTGGCACTGACCTTCAGTTTAAATTGACATTTATGGTCAGATGCTGCAAGAACAGAAGAGCTACTTGGCACATTTAATGAAGATTGGCACGAAATAGATCACACAAGCAGTATTCTGTTATATCAGATTTGTGAGGGGTGAAGCCCCTTTATACAGCATAAGTGGTATCCTGTTTGACGCAATAAATGCTGTATTAAAGAAAATATTAAAAGTTGTGTATAGTTTTAAGTTGGGGAACAGACATGCACCTTCACTCTTGTGGGTTTGGCTCCACTTAGTCCAGCATTTGCTAATTCCTGACAAATTGACCACAATTTCAATTAAGGATGCAGCACAAGTAAGAATATCATATAGAACTGTATTCCCTTTGAAAAGTGACTTTCTTCAACAATTATATGACATATTGATTTTATACCTCATATTTGGTGTCGCAAAATTGTAGGTGTCAGTCTTGTCAACAATTGCTTTGATTGATTTAAATCGAAGAAAGTGTATTCAAAGCCAAACAATTTAATAAACTATGTGTATTTAATTTTGCTGGTATTTTTATGTTCCTGTCTTATGCCTGGTGTCATTGCTAGGTTGCATGTGTATGTGGCGGTTGTAATGCTTGAAGAGCTGCAATCAGTGTGCCATTATCATGCAGTATTGCCATAGAATGTCTCTTAGCCAGTCAAATTAGGGATTTGGAACTAAGTGATTATTTTGAAAGATGACTGTATTACAGGAAACAAAGTAATTGTTGTGGTTAAATGGTCACAACTTTTCTGCAGTCATTGCACTGACAGAGCAGAAACTCTTCTGAGCAGATGAGTTGCATTTTCCTTTACAACTGGATAGGGATGGGGGGCAAATTCGACTTTTAGATGCATCACGATTTGGACGTTAACGATTTATTGACAAATGCCAATAATCGAGCACACTTGCATCTGAACATGTAGACCAGCTTCTGTTCTTACACAAGAACTTAAACATTAGCACTCACTAACTGAGCTCTGTAACGCGAGCGGGAGAACTATAAAGGAGAAAACAGGTGTGTGTGATCAGAAGGCCGTTGATGAGGAGCTTGTGATAGGCTGGGTTTGATCGCCTGAGTACGTGTGATAAGCTCATTTGTACTGTCACTCGTTAGTGTTATTTCATTGTGTTCTATGTTAGTGCTGTTATTTACAAGAAGTAATTCAGCATTTTCACTCTTCGTTCTGTAGATGCTAATTTGTTTTTGTTTTTTTTTACTCTGCAAAGCTGAATTTGTGTTCTACGTCATTTAATTTATGTGTTTGATCCTCAGGATTTTCATTCTATGCTCATAAATGTTGACCTCAGTCATTTATATCAAAAACATTTATTTGTATGGTTTATGGAATATTCTAAATTTGTTTTGGTAATTAAAAATATTGTGAAATTTGGGTTAACTTTCATTTCCTGATCACAAAAATGGAGTATAAAAAATTACAGTCACTCAAATTAATAAGTTGTAAGATAAGTTTAAGAAAAAATGGTGCTATTAATATTTTAAAATTCATTACATTGGCTTTCCAATAGATGAGACGATCTAATCGTCAAGTGAAACGAAAGAAGTACACAGAGGATTTGGACATAAAAATCACAGATGATGAAGATGAGCAAGGTGAAGAGGTGGACGTAGTTACTCCAGCAGCCATCTTGCCTGTTGGAAACTCTCAGTCTGCAGGATCTCTGCTTCAACAGCTAGATGGAGACAGCCTTCCTAGCATGCAATTCTTTGTGGTAACATTTCATTTATTTTTCAGTTGGCAATGTTTCATCCAATTTCTCACAGATGCCTTGTTTTTCTTGAGGTAATCCATTTAATTGCTGTTCAAATAAAAACTGTCAGTTTTCATATAACAAATCATTGATCATTGGACTGTGATGCAAAAATGGGACACTGCATCCTCTGTCTAATTGGATTATAAATCCTTCATCCAAGTGTCTTTTAATTTCAGGAGACGTAAAGTTCAAATTATTAGACAAAATTATCTAAAATATTTTTATAGAAAAAAAGTACACACTAAAAAATGTTCAGAAATAAAAAAAGGTTTTCCCCAGTTATTTAATATATGCTGATGCTACAGTAAGATAAGATGATTCCTTTATTGGCATTGTATATTATACAAATAAATCTACACAAAACAGAATAAGACTGACACAGGCAGATTCGGTCAGTCAGAACCGCAAAGACTTTATTGTTATTGCAGTGACAGAATAAAAATAAATATTGCAGAGATCCTGCATTGATGGCATATGGGATTTTATATGGGACCTAATGTTTTTAGTAATTTCCTTTAATTGCAAGTGACTTTTTTTCTTATAAACTTGCGCAAGAAAATGTCAGTTGTTTACAATACAGAAACCTATGAGAAAGTCGCACAAACTAAGCATTGTGAATCAAATCATGAGTAGACTGAATTGATACACACCCCCTTCGTATAGACATTTTAGTTTTTTGTGTTTTTTTTTTTTAATTATGCTGCACTGTTGTTTGCTGTTATGAAACATTTTCTGCATAGATTAGTACATGCTATTAACATGCTCAGAATTTGATTCAACATTTGAAAAATGCAGATGTTCTGGAATATATTTTGGCTTTGAATTTGTTTTATTCTATTAAAAAAAAAAATTAAATCAGGAAAACCCAAGTGAGGAAGATGCAGCGATTGTTGATAAGGTTTTAGCCATGCGGCTTGCAACGAAGGAGGTGAGTTGGCACGTTCACACTCCACTCAAAATGTCAACCTCATATTGTATGAAAAATTATCTATGTGCTTTGCTTGCTGTAGGTCAGTCCAGGCCAGTATGTCGCTGTGGAGGAATTTTTTGTGAAATACAAAAATTAGTAAGTACTAACCGTACTAAAGTTCTGTCTGTCTGTCTGTCTCTCTCTCTCTCTCTCTCTCTTTCTCTCTCTCGTTAACTGTCGATTAATTAGAAATATTTAAAGTGTAAAAAAGTTTCACTTTAAAAAGATGCGTTGCATCAAAACAATGCATTTAAATATAATTAGATTTGAATTTTTTATTTTACATTTAAATATTATTTTATATAATAATATTTCATATAATATAATCGCGATTAATCACAGCAAACTCTGCGATTAATTAGTTAATTTTTTAAATTGAGTGACAGCCCTAATAAATAAATAAAAAAGAAATATATATATATATATATATATATATATATATATATATAACACACACACGCACACATATACGCACACATACAAACACGGACTACATTTGGGAAGATAGGAATGAGAGAGACTGCCAGTTTTAATATGAAGAATGGAGAGGTCTGTACTTTTTATTATAGGTACACTTCAACTGTGAGGTTACAGAATCTAAGAAAATCCAGAAAGTAATTGTGTTATTTTTAAATAGCATTTTATTATATTCATTAATACATATTGGTAAAACAACTTAATATTTGGTACTGAAACTGCAGACTTTTTGTAGTTCTTGACTGAGCTTTCACACAATGCAGCAGGGATTTTGGCCCACTCCTCCATACTGAAGGTCTAGGTTTCTGGACTATTGATGGACAACATTGAGTTTAAGCTTTTTAGATTATATCTCTCACAGTTGTAGTGTTCAAGGTGGCGCTGTTTGTTTTAGGAGAGTGGGAAAATGCGTTAAATCCCTTTTGAATTATGCACCTTGAACAGTTTCAGTTTGTTGACAAACAAAAACATGCTTTGCACCAGGTCAGGCAGCATTTTTAACTTACCCTGCAGGGTCAGGTTCTGTCTGTCCAAGTGACACAGCATGTCTACCAAAAAATGCCAGATCCATAATTCACTTAAGGTCTGAGAGCTCGGGATAGTCCTTGTCCTTCTTTTCCATTAACAGTTTCACAGCATCCAAAAACTCAAAGAATTAAGAGAATACCTGGCCACTTTTGACAGCCACCTCACAGTGCAGTGCAGTAGCAGGTCACCTGGATGCCCTTGGTCCAGCTCAGTGATGAGATTCTTGAATTGCCTGTGGTTAAGTACATGTTTGCGGAGGTAGTTGATGATTTCCATTACAGGCTTCATGACGTTGTCTGAGTTCAATAAGTTAGACACGAATTGCTAACTGGATGATGCAGTGGAAATTCCAAAACTCTGGAAATGTTTTCACAGCCCCACAAGCCCGTTCACAGATCCAATTGCAGTTAGTTTTGGTATGGCCAGTTTTTCTTTGATCAGTTGTTTGACACAGACTGTGTAAATATTTCCAACTAAGGCTTGTCTTGTATGTCACAACTCTCATCCAATGCGACACGAAAATACACACCCATGCTTGAAGGTCATTCAATAGAGTGATTTAATGTCTTTAACAGTGTGGCGGGACAGTTGCATGTCTGATATCATGCATTTGTATTGTGTCGTTTTCAGAAGACAGGATTTCAACAGCATCACAAGCTTTTATTAACAAAATCCCCTTAATTGTATAGCTTTTTAGCCCGTGCAATGTTCTAAGCCATCTGATACAATGCAAGTGTCACGGTCTCTGCGGGTTGGCAACTCTTAACCTATGCTAAAAATGTTAGACCTCTCCATACTTAGTTGGGAAGAAAACATGCAAAATCTGTCTTTTATACTTAAAAAATTTTTTATATACACTGTTTTGGTTTGAGTGGGTGGGTATATAGGAGAGTGTAAGATTATATTGAATGTGTGCACGCATGTGCGAGTGAGTGCGAGTGCGTGAGAGAATGCGTCTCTGTGTGAGAGTGCGCGCATGTGTATGCAAATATGCATGTATATGTACTGCTATTTAACCTTTGGCTGGTATTTCCAGCTCATACCTGCATTGTGAATGGGCCAGTCTTGAACAGCTTGAGAGGGACAAGAGGATCCACCAGAAGCTGAAGAGATTTAAGGCAAAACAAGCACAAATGAGATGCCTCTTCCAGGAAGTAGGTCTTGGGTGCTTTTGCATATATACACTGCTCACAAAAAGTAGCGGATATTTATGGGATATTTTATTTTGAAGCATCCCCAAATTCTTGCAGGCAGTATGTTTGATGGTGTGTGTTTTATCCTTTTCATTTAGAGTTTACATTAATTTGTATTGTATTCTGTTGTCTAAGGATGATGAGCCTTTCAATCCAGATTATGTAGAGGTGGATCGCATACTCGATGAATCCAATAGTCTGGATAAAGAAAATGGAGAGGTTAATGTTTTTATGAGAAATGGTTATCTAATTATTGCAGCAATGTTTTTTTTTAAAGATATATTTTAATGATTGTTCCTTTCTGTTGGTCTCTCCCACAGCCAGTTGTGTACTACCTAGTTAAGTGGTGCTCTCTACCCTATGAAGATGCTACTTGGGAGCTGAAGGAAGATATAGATGAAGGCAAGATAGAGGAGTTTAAAAAAATCCAGAGTCGTCAACCCATGCTCAAGAGAACTGTAAGTTCTGATTCTTGTTTATTATTAATGTTAATTTACAATACTACTATTGTAAATACCCATTTTCCTGATAGCCTCGTCCACCTGCAAGTGCTTGGAAGAAGCTGGAGCAATCTCGAAAATACAATAGTGGAAACACTCTTCGAGAATATCAGCTAGAGGGTGTCAATTGGTTGCTTTTTAACTGGTATAACAGGTACTGAGTTAATAAAGTAAATATTTGCTTTTTTTAATTCAAAAGTCTTTAACTGTAATACAAATTTAATTTACAATGTTTTTATCTTAATTGCGGATCATATTTGTCTTTCCTTGATAGGCAGAACTGCATTCTGGCAGATGAGATGGGTCTGGGTAAGACCATCCAGTCAATAGCGCTACTTTCTGAAATGTTTGCTGTTGGAGTCCAGGGACCTTTTCTTGTAATTGCCCCTCTGTCAACCATAACTAACTGGGAGCGAGAGTTTTCTACGTGGACTAAAATTAACGCCATTGTTTATCACGGAAGCCTGGCCAGCAGGCAAATGATCCAGCAATATGAGATGTACTGCAAAGATGAAAAGGTTTGTGTGCATGAATTTAACCACATATAATGTACTGTGTAAATTTCAACATGGTTTTTAAAGGACGCAATAACACAAAATTACAAACGTAGTAGCACACGGCCATTTCAAAGCATAGATTTTTATACACCGAAGGACGTTTGGAGTTGAGAGGCAGCCTGTGTCAACACCATTTTTACTCTTGATAGTATCATACTAAATATAACCACCCTAATCACTGATGCCTATATTGGAATACTTTAGTGGCTGATTGTGATCCTATGCTCTGTCAATTCATTGCCATGGGAGAAACCTAGAGTTTTTTTTTGTACATGTGCACAATGGTTGTAGAGTACTTTTTAAAATATTTAAATACAGTTTTTAAATATCACCCTTGCCACTCCTAGGAAGGATAATGGCATAACTGTTGCAGTGTGCATTTACCTGCACAAAAATCAGATAACTGAACAAAATCAGGTTTTATCAGTGATCTGATCAACAAGTATGCATAAATCAGTAATGAGATAACACTAATCTATGGCCAAATTGGTATTGATATGGAGTTTAACTTATTAGCTTATTTTGAGGAGCTGAAAACAAAAAAGATTGCGTCACACAGCTTACAACTCACAAGTCTTGCGTTCTCCCTCTGACAGTCACCCAGCCAGCATTTTTACTGTGTAAATGTTCTTCATCCAGCATTTGTTAAACCAGATAAGATTCTGTTACCACCATTAAAGTTGCATATCAAGGTCTTAACTTCATGAAGGCAAGGGACAAATATGCAGAGGTCATCCAGTTTTTTTTTTTTGGAAATGTCCAAAGTTGAGTGAAGCAAAAATAAAAGAATGAGTCTTCATTGGTACTCAGATTTATGTGCTTCTGCTCCAAAGTGGACAACTATCCCTTCAGTACTTGCAGACTACTGCTAGTCACTTACCAGAGATATTATGATGCTTATATACAAGAGACACTTTTAGGAGAGCAGAAAAGCCATTACTGAGGAAATTTTTTCATACTTGTGACTTAAATTAGTTAATTTCTGTGCTTAGCCATTTGAATTGTTTCATTAAAGAACATTGATATATTAGTTTCCTCTGAATCATTTAGTGAACAATACAAGTTTTATATTTTCAGAAGTAATACCTCTGTTATAATGACTATAACAATAAAACACAAACACTTTGATTGCATGGGAACTAGAGCCACATTACAATTTTCCTTGTTAAATATGAATTCAGAACATAAACATTTTTTCTGAACAGGAATCATTTTGAAATTTTGCAGACCAGTGTAATGGGGAACCTCTGAGTTTAAAATAATCCAATTTCTACTTCGCAACCAGCCGAAATTCTCACATAAATATGTGACACACATTTATTTTAAAAAATCTTTTCATTTTTTATTTTCTGTTGTTCATACTAAATTTTAGTTCCAGAAAGTGTTTGTTAGTGATTTTGCTGCCTTTAATACCATGTTACGTTAAATTTATAAGGCTACCTGATTCTATGAGGAAAAATAACTAAATACTACAATCAGTGGACAAGAGCCCAAACAAAGTCTTTATTGGGTATGCTGTATACACGACTACTCAATCAGATAATTGCAAAAGTCAGACTTTGATTGGACTATTAAGTGCATGTAAACGATGGAAATCATGGTTAAAAAATGTTTTTTGTTCATTTAGTTACCTATTTTTTTCATATCTACCTGAGAAGGTAGATTTGTTTGTATATAAAACTTTAGTGTTTGTTTTTTCCTATCTAGGCTGTTTCTAGACACACACACACTAGTCAAATACCTGTACTGTTGACTGCTGAACGCTATGAATAGACATATGATCCTGTTTGTTATATTTTCTCATTCTCAAGGGGCACCTCATCCCTGGAGCATACAAGTTTGATGCTCTGATAACAACCTTTGAGATAGTTCTGTCTGACTGCCCAGAGCTAAGGGAGATCTACTGGCGCTGTGTGATAATTGACGAGGCTCACCGTCTAAAGAACCGGAACTGCAAACTGCTTGATAGCCTGAAGATGCTTAATTTGGTAAGTGACAATTGAGTGTAGACACAACATTGTGAAAAGTGTGACTGGTAATTCTTCATGTACCTTTTATGGGTTAAAGGCCTAATTTCACTAATTTCTGAAAACCATGCTTCTGTACATACACATTTGAGAGTTCTGAGAATAAGCAAACATTTTCATACAGCCATTTAGTTCTTCGTTTTATTTTTAGTTCTTCGTTTTATTTTTTTTTTATATTCATTTGTTGATCTGTAGCTACAAACATCCCAGACAGCCATATCAAATGTGCATAAATGCATGTTATTAAGCAAACTTTCAGTTCTTTTTGAATATAGAACAGCTTAACAATTTTTAACAAAGGAATTTAAGTTGGTATAATTCCTATTACCTTGCTACTTGCATATATGATAGATAGATAATACATGGAACTTCACGTTTTGATGGTGCAGCAATGTTATCTGAAATGTTTAATGAACAAACTGAGTGCAACTAGAAAGATATGATTTAAGCCAAATAAGAGGGTTACCAGTAATGCCAAAAGATGGTAGCCTGAGCTGATCTTAATTTGGTATATATAATGTCAATTATTATAGAGCAGAGAGTGTGTAAACATGCTTTTACAAGATCTTACTGACTGGTCGAGGGTTTTATACTTTGGAGGTTGATAAATAGTTTCAAATATTGCAAATGCAGTAGGAATGAAGTCCATTTATTTGTAGGTCCATGGACACGAACCAGTCCTACTTAGGCTTGTTTAAAGTAGACACTGTTACTCTGCATTATTAACAGTGTATAATAAGAACCACACTAAGTTATTGGATTAGTAAGTCTTGGGTCTAAGGTATGCATGTGGTGAGTATATTGTGGTGCTGTCTGATCCTGGCTGTGGATAGTCAGCTCATAACTAACCCTGGCATAGGACTATGAGCAATACTGCAGGAAATGAGTTGTGATTTACATTTCAAGTGATAAAATTCCACAGAACAGAATACATCCTAACACTGTGTGAGAATTGTGCTAATTAGCCACAAATCAAGAAGTTAAAATTCTTGACTGTTCAAGCGATTGCATTGACTAGTCAACTAGGGCATCCACTAGAGACCGTGCAGTGCTGAGCCCAGAGCTTTCCTGACTCATGAGAGCACAGTGCTCTGATGATCTATGCTACTTGCCATCAAAAATACATTGTTTGAGTGTTTGGAAGGGAGGTTACAAATACGGTTAAACTCATTCGTTTTTTTTTTTGTTGCTAATCACCATCATGATTTTAAAAAAGCCAAAGACCTCAAGTTTCTTTTTGCTTTAGCTATGGAAAACTAGTTTTCCCCACTGGATTCATTTAAGACTATTTCCAATCATGTTGGAGAAAGTCCCCAAAATATATTGGGGTTTCATTAAGCATTTCATTTTGTCAATGTTATGCACTTACATAAGTATTTAGAACCTTTACTCAATACTTAGTTGCCTTTAGTCTTTTTCAGTATGGGGTCACAAGGCGTGCACATCTGTATTTGGGGCTTATCTGCATTCCACTCTGCAGATCCTTACATGTTCAATTGAGTTCATATCCGGGCTCTGGCTTGGTAATTCACTTCTACCCCCAAGCCAGTTGTGTTGTCCTGTCATCTTGTTAGAAGGTGAACCTTTAGCCCAGTCTGAGGTCTTGACTGCTCTAGATAAGATTTTCAGACTTTCCTTCAACTTTGTCCAGTCTTCCTGTACCATCTGTGGATAAACACCCCCACAGCATGATATTGCCACCACCATGCTTCACTGTAGGAATAGTATTGGGAACCTGCCCAATACTGTATTACAATCTGGCCCCAATTCTAGCATTTTGTCTGGAAGACATACCAGGCAATGCTCAAACGTTGCCATTTATGGACTGAAATTCCTCCAGATTGCTTGAATTGAAACAATGGTTAACTGTATTTATTTGAGGTACAAACTACAGATGTTGTGTGTCCACC
This sequence comes from Parotocinclus haroldoi, assembly GCA_034779995.1. Classification (NCBI taxonomy): domain Eukaryota; kingdom Metazoa; phylum Chordata; class Actinopteri; order Siluriformes; family Loricariidae; genus Parotocinclus; species Parotocinclus haroldoi. The sequence continues at coordinate 10,738 of JAUZST010012557.1, forward strand.
ATTGCTCCTCTGAGACTCAACCTTTTGTGAAAACTGATTTCATACCAAATCATGATTTGAGACCCATCATCATGGGACCCATCTCATCATCAAGAGCCCCTAGAAGCCTGGAACATGGTCTGCCTACACATTATAATAGGTATTACCCAAGTCCATATGGCTACTTGCAAGAAGTGACTCTGTAGGCTGCTTGCTTATGGAAGAAAACATTTTACAAATGTACATCTTCCAGTAAATATTAGTGAATCCATCCCAGACAGCCAGTAAGTTCCAACAGGTGTGGGTAAGAGACAGCTTTTAGGTCAAAAAAGCAGTAGATTTAAATGGAACACGAGTTGGTTCTGGCCAGATAAGGCATCACACAAACATTCAATAAGCTGCTTCTGAGGGAGGGTCATGGGTCATACTAAATTGGCCAACAGCGAGAAGGGGTCATTCTGAATCATCACATAATAGGCTGACAAAACTACAAGACAGTGGTCCCGTCTGGAAGCCAATACATGGCTACAATCGAGCTGTCGTAACATCCATGTTGCAAGCCAAATGTATTTATACAAGCCAAAGCTAAGAGATAATTCAATTCAATTTTATTTATATAGTGCTTTTTACAATGTAACATTGTCTCAAAGCAGCTTTACAGTAATACAATTAT
>JAUZST010012558.1:0-11388 GCA_034779995.1 Parotocinclus haroldoi
AGTGGACAGTTTGATTACACAGAAGTTTGATTTACTTGGAGTTATATTGTGTTGTTTAAGTGTTCCCTTTATTTTTGAGCAGTCTACATTGTGTTAGTGTTTTTAGAAGGATAGGTGAAAATAAATAAAATATGCTTAATTTAATGAGCAACACATTTCTTTAACTGTGCAACTCAGTCCAAATGTTGCAGTTCATCATCTACCCCTAAAAATGTTGTTCTGGTACTTCATCATCTAGTCACGTGAAAATAGCTACAGAGCTGCTGTTTGTGACAGCATCATCAAAATCTGTGACTGTGATATTAAAAACATCGGTGTCCAATACTGACGTCATTCACTCATCAGACAGACAGGGATGATCTACCTACCAATCCATATTCCATTCCACAACTTACCATTAGCATGCAACATTCAGCAAATAATTTCTTAACAGGTACCCATTAAGCATTCAAACCTTTAGCTCCACTTTCACAGAAAATGCTAAATGCAGTATGTGTGGAAAGCTAAGTTTCTCCGTTTCACTTCTAAAATGGATCTGAAGTACCAGCATGATATGCTTTAGTGTAAGTGATAAGACCTAGTGTAAGTGCTGTGTTAGCCAGCATAGTCTAAAACGTCTAATGTGAACAAAGCTTTAGATGGCTTATTGTACTCAAACAAGGACCTATGAAAACACTATGGCTCTCAGTTACTACACTGATAGGTAAAACTCTACTGCTGAAAGTTTTTTAAACCTTTTTTACTTATCATGTTTGTCATTTTAGTAGTAGTGAGTACTTCTTGAGAGTAGTAACTGAGAGAAGTTTTGTGTGCCTAGGTCACTAGAACATCAAGTCACTTTAAGCTGTTTACTTATAACAGGTTTCAACCGGAAGAAATAAACAATGTAAAGTGATTACTTTTTAATATATACTTATATATTAGCATATTATTTTAATAAATTTGGAATAAACCCTGCACAATACCAGCAATATTAATGATCATATTAAAGTAAAATAACTGAAGAATTTGGATTAGTCCAACACCTGATATTTCCCAGCAGTGAGAAGTATAACATTCTGCTTACCAATCACAGATAAGACACTTTTCTTCTTTTGAAATGTACCTACTTCTATACTTGTCCTGTCAAAAGTATAAGTGCTTTCACACAAAACTGTTCCCGGGACTAATCTTTGAGGAACTACCACCTGCAGAGCTCCCCCAAGAACTACATTTTATAAGAAGGCAGTATGACCCTCAAGTGACACAAGCTGTGTGAATTTTTCTTAGATGACTCAAATTTGTACTGTACCTCATCTGTCACATAAAGGCTCAGCAAAGCCTGGATTTCACTGTAGGTCCATTTTCCCCCCATTTTTAGACCTGTACTTCAGATGTTGTTAATATGGCTACTGGTTTAGTAGATTTAAAAATGAAGGCTGCCACTAACATACAATATCTCACAAAAATACACCAGTACTTTAACTATTTTATCATATTTATGTATTATTTATTGGACACTGTCACACCCACGGTCGCTCTTCTAGACCCTCGGCTCCCAAGCTGTTTCTGTGGACCCTCGGCTCCTTAGTCGCCTTGTATATTTCTGTTCTTTTCTTTACAGAGCTCGCCATGCCGTGACCAGCCTTGCCCTCTTCCTTGGAGCCCATGGAACTCAGCGGGACCTGTTTCACGTCCCAGGAGCGCCTGGGACGTCCTGGACCTCCCACGCCACCCTGCGCCTCGTAGACGAGGCCGTTGTTGCAGCCAACGCACCTGGACCTGTTAGGTCTCGCTCCCCTCAGCCCTTCTAGCGGTCCTTGGGGGGTGGGGGGGGGGAGACTGTCACGCCCATGGCCGGTGACAGCCACCTAAGCCACGCCTATCACGCTCACACGAGCACCTGAACTTCCTTCTCAGTGATTGATTGCACACACCTGGGACAGGTTTAGCACCCGTATTTAGGCTTGCTCCGGTAGGCAAGTATGGGGGCGAAGCCTCGAGTTTGTTATTTTGTGTTTACGGCCTTCGCGCTTCCTTTTGGTTTTATGTTTGTTCCTTGATCTTTCAGTATTGTCGTTTGTCTATCCGCCTGGACGCCTGGTTTTGCCTACAATGTTTTGTGTGTACGCTACCATGTACTTTGACTTCCTTGCTATTGTCTGCCACCATAGAAATAAACTCTTGTCTGCACTGCACACCGCGTTTGTCTCCACTAATCCTACCAAGTGTTACAGACACCACTAAAGATATGACACTTTTGATTGTCTTCAGTCTTCAGCTTGTATACCAGTAAATATTCTGGGTGTACAAAAGTGTGTACACCCCTAGGTAAAAATGGCCAAATTGTGTTCAATTAGCTATATTCCCGCCCTCATGTAATTTGTTAGTGTAGCAAGGAGTCTCAGGAGTGAATGGGGAGCAGTTGTGTTAAATTTGCTGTTATCGCTCTCACACTGTCTCATACAACTTAATTATTTAATTATTCAATTAGCATCTAGGCCACCCAAGGAGGATGGGTTCCATTTTGAGTCTTGACCCTCCCAAGGTTTCTTCCTTCTTTATTCAGGGAGTTTTTCCTTTCCACTGTCGCCCGAGTTTTGCTCAATTGGGGATTGGCCTTTTAAGATAATATAATATTGTAAAGCTTTGAGACAATGCACCACAGTAAAAAGCGCTACATAAATAAATTTGACTTTGACTTTCATACTGGTCACTATAAGTTCAACATGGCACGTCATGGCAAAGTATCCGAAAAAAAATTATTGTTGCCTTACATAAAGATGACCTAGGCTATAAGAAGATTGCCAACACCCTGAAAGTGAGCTGCAACACGGTGGCCAAGACCACACAGCGGTTTAACGGGACAGGTTATACTCAGTCGACCAGAGAAGTTGAGTGCACATCAATCTCAGCATCATATCTAGAGGGTGGCTTTTGAAAACAGTTGTAGGAGTGCTACTAGCATTACTGCAGAGGTTAAAGGGGTGGGGGTCAGCCAGTCAGTGCTCAGACCATAAGCTGCACACTTTATCAAAATGATCTGCATGGCCGTCGTCCCAGAAAGAAGCCTTTTCTAAAGATGATGCACAAGAAAACCCACAAGCAGTTTGCTGAAGGTCTGTGATCTGATGAGACCAAGATAAACTTATTTGGCTCAGATGGTGTCAAGTGTGTGTGGCGGCAACCAGGTGAGAAATACAAAGACAAGTGTCTCTTGCCTATAGTCAAGCATGGTGGTGGACATGGCATGCTTTGGTGCTGCATATGGAAGCAGAGTATGATATTCTCCCTTCAAAAACTAGACTTCAGGGCAGTATTCCAATGATAATGACCCCAAACAAACGACCACTGCCTTGATAAAGAAACTGAGGGTAAAGGTGCTGGACCTGCCAAGCATGTCTCCAGACCTAAACTCTACTGAGCATCAGTGAAAGAGTGCAAGGTCCCTTACATCCACCATCTCTGTGATGCAGTCATGGAGGAGTGATAAAGGATTCCAGTGGCAACCAGTGAAGCTCTAGTTAACTCCCTAATGCCATAGAGAGATAAGGCAGTGCTAGAAAATAATGATGTCCACACAAAATATTGACACTTTGGCCATAATTTGGTCATTTTTACTTAGGGGTGTTTTGTTGCCAGTAGTTTAGACATTAATGGATGTGTGCTGAGTTATTTTGAGGGCACAGTAAATTTACACTGTTATACAAGTTGTAAACACAACACTTTGTATCACATTGTATCAAAGTGTCATATCCTCAGTGTTATCCCATAAAAAAGATCAAATAGTTACAAAATTGAGGGATGTACTTCACTACATCAAACGCCATCCTCCTATGTTTGGACAATTTACCTAATTCTAAATGTCTTATAATGTCTGGGATTGAGAACACTTACTTACATTTTGTAAGAAAATGCTCTGATGTGCTTTAGTCAATTTTAGCCAATTAAGTCAATAAATCTATCATTTATTTCTTCTCTAGTCTCTGTAGAATAAGGCTTCACATTTTTGTCCAAACAATACAAATATACTTAATGAATGACAGTTGGATTAATTGACTTAAAGTCATGTTGCCTGCTTATGTACTTAGTATGGTGATAAATGGAATTGTGGAGATAGAAAAGTTGTAGCAGATAGTTATAGTCTGACATTTCAGACTATAACTTGTTATAGAAAATGTATAGAATCAAAAAGAAATAGTAAAAACCATGATCATGATCAGGAAAGTGCTTTTAGGGACATCAAAAACTAAGCACACTGATCTGAACATAACCAAAGGTTTAAAGACTAAATGTTTATCTATTAACTTCAACATACCATCCGTGCTCAAACGCTACAGGCCTCTTATTTTCCACAGCTACCAGTCTGCCCTATGCTGCATCCCTGTCCTTAGTGTCTTCTTTTATTAAAACAAAAATCTGATTACCCTACACAAAGGCAAGAGCCAATTAGTTATTCTGCTGTTCTCTACATAGACTGCAGTTTGACTGTCAGTTTTGTCCATGCACATACATCCCCGATGACAATGCATGCCATTAGAGTAATCTCCACCTTGGGGTTAGCTTTGAGCCACAACACTCCAGCAACTGTATTAACCCAATTCATCACACCAGAATGTTCACACAGTAGTGACATGGTTACAAACAAATTCTGAGCATGGAAGGGTCTCATAGAAAAACATTTCTCAGTACTTGGCATCTTAAAATTGTCATAGATTAGTAAAACCATAAAAAGGTTATATTCCGGTTAATTCCACAGCTAAAACCACAGTAATTCATTAATGTCAAATACTATATTACGTACAGATCTAAAACCATAACATCACAGCTGCATATGCTAGAAGTCCAGTACAAATTTTCTGATTCTGAGTGTACTATAAAATTCATGGTCCATTCTAACTAGTTACTTGTGCAGTGTTTGATTAGCTGTTCAGTGATGGGTGAAAAGCTCATCTGTACAACTAATGTTCTGAGTGGACTGAATTAAAAGCACAATCCGCTATATATTTTACATATTCCAAATTGCTTACTTGACTTGCAATAAGCACTGCTACTGTAAATAAAACATACAAAAGAAACAGTTCAACCAAAAAGGGTGACCAAATATTGGTGGAGAGTTCAAGAGAGATACAAGATCTTCCAGACACAAGCAGAATGCTAAACAGGGTTCTGATTAGCCTGATTGGAGCTTTTTGTCTCTAAGTGAGTCACAGATAGACAGGCTGTGGGGAGATAGAGAGACATACAGGGTGGATAATTAGCTCCACCAGGGGCATGTGGGGGGAGCTGGGTGGTGAGAACAAATGAGAGGGGAGGTTAAGGCAAAGAAAAGGGGTGTGTGTGTGTGGAGTTGCAGTTTCAGGAACCGCGTGTGTGTATAAAAGTGTGTGTTCACAAAGGAGACATGATCATCTGTGTAAGGGTACGGAGTCTGCAAGTCATGATCTATATGACAAAATCCACAGCTGGTGAAGAAAGGGGAACCAAAGGGCATGTATGCATTCAAGCGTAATGGAGGAAAGCAGACATACAACAGACATGCCAATCAGACTCCATCCAAATCCTGGGAGGAATCAAAACCTATTAATTTACCATCTCTTCTCTGTCCTTCTTTCACTAAGACGATAAATATTAAATGTTCTGAAGAAGACAGCACTCACAAAATGTCAAAAGCTACAGTTTTACAGCATGCCTGATATGGGGATATGTTTTTTCTCCTAATTGTAGAAGCTTTATGTAAGTTTAATTGTCAATATAGAAACAGGGTTCCTCAGTTTTCTCAGTCACAGCATGAAATGCAAATCCATGCCTTTGCAAGACCAAAGGAAAGGCAGTAGTTAAAAAGTCAATAGTATTAGTCCGCTATAAGCACAATATATTGGACATTGGATTTGGATTGAGTGCCAGATCATAATATTATACAGTCAAATAAAAGTAACATCGAGATGCAACTAGGGAAGCCATTTGTAAAACATGAAGAAAAAGCTAACAGCAGCCAACCCAGCCATTGGAAGCTAAACTGGAATAAGGCACAAAAGACAAACATAAGCATATACAGTATTATAACAGATAATGACAGAAAGGAAACAACACGAAAAAAGTGTGTGTGTGTGTGTGTGTGTGTGTGTGTGTATGTGTGTCATAAGTAAGATAGATGGAAAGTATATTATCTCATAGTATAAAGAAAAAGATGCTGAGATCACCCTGTAGCTAATAACATTTTACACAAAATCACATATATTAGAATAAACAACACAATAATATTGAAGGAGCAAAGAATTTCAGCTGCACATGGTTGCTCCTTCATTTTTTAAAATGCTAATCAAATTTTTATTAAGGAGAGTATTCATTGATTGTAAATACAAGAGACATGACGGTTTTGCAAAGAAAATCCGCTCGCTCTGCGCATTTGCACGTCTAATAACACATGTGAATATCTGCTAAATAACAAACACTAACTGATATGAATAGAGATAAGGAATAGAATCTTACAAAACATGAAAGTTTTCATGAACCGAACACATGATAACTATGTATGTTGTGCTGAAACGACAGGGCAGATAGCGGACTCGATCAAAAGCGACCTGGCAGCTAAAGGGCAAAGCATACTTAATCCAATCTGACTGATGTTGATACAGATGTATCCAGTATGAAACTGTTTACCTCTGTCTTGTGAATTTCAGATCGCCTGTAACCTGGGCGAATATCTTAATTAATAGATGTAACTAGATTTGTTGTTACAATGCAGTATCAAATACCTTTATTTAACATTTTACTTTTAAAGATTTATAGGATGCTACAAAGTAGACATTTAACAATCTAAAAAGACTTGGAGTCTAACAAAAGACTGGTAGCAGAATGGCTGCAAAAGGTCATGTATTTTGGGGCTAATGGTGCTCTGCTGGGGTAAAGATCAAATTTGTGTTTAGATGGAACACACGGCATAAGTAAAAGGACACAATGATTTACCTATGGTAAATGGGGTCTTTAGTTACTCCTGTATCAAGTGAAATTTTATTATCGACTGATGGGAGTAGTAGAGGAAATGTAAAAATTGAATGCAAACATTTGTGAAAACACGGGTCATTCTAATGAGCTCACTGAATTCAAGCGTGATCCTTTGAGTGACGCCACTGTTGCAAGAACTTGTGAATTTTCTTCCCTCTTATATTCCATGATCAGCTGTGAGTGATACTATTGAAAATTAGAAGCACTTAGGAACCACAGCAACTCAGGCCACAAAGTGGTGGATTATGTTCAGTTATGTTAAGTTCAATAGTGGGGTTGAAGTGCTAAGGTACATGAAGTGCATGTATAAGTGCATAAAGTCAGTAACTGCAGAGTTCCAAACCCTGCACTTCCATGAAGTTGGATAAGCAATAACAATTAATAATTATTATTAATAATGTTTCAGCTGGTTGGGAATGCATGCTAATCTAGCTGTCATGGTGATTAAAGGTGACATTTTCATCAGTAAAGTGAATAAAGTGCATGAAGTAAAATAACCTGTATACATCAACATATATTTGTATTTCCCCAGTGCATACCAACCAATGCAATGAAGTATACAACACATAGATGAGAGGTCAGAAATCTATGCACATTGAGCAAGATTCATCTGACAGGTGTTACTGCTTTCAAGATGAGTTTTGACTTCTGTGTGAATACCAAAAGTACAAAGCATAGAAAAATAATGCACTGTTCAAAACACACAATTAAAACATTTCCAGTTATAGCCATCATACAGCATGCCGAATTCATACAGCATGCCGAATTCATCTGATAAAATGTGTTGGCAAAGATGCCCCATCACTCACCCCCAACTTTCTGCTCCGCATTCGGACGTAGCCTTGTTTGACAATGTCATTGAAGTTGGAGGCCATTCCCGAGGCACCTGAAAACTGCTGGAGCCAGTGGATACTAGCATCCAGCCTTTCTGTTCCCTCTTTATACTGACCCAACCAAGTGGCTACCAATTTCCCAACACCTTCTTTAGCTTGCCTCTTCACTTTTCACTCGTTCTTTCTCTCTGAGATGTGGTCTCGCCTGCTAAAGGAATTAAGCCCTCAATTCAGGTGGAGTTCAGCCTCTCGCATCATTACAGCATGGTCTCTGTAACAAAACAAGAAAAAAAGAAGGATATCATTTATTGATGATCTATTCTTGTAGAAAGCAGGTTGCCCATGCAGGCACAGAACATTACCATAGATTATTCATTAACTTGCCAGGCACTGTCTTTCAGCATGCACCATGTGACTTCTCAGATTTGACTGTCTTTTGTTTGTTGTTGAAGTTTGGATTGTCATAGTTTTGCTTCTGAATGTCCAACATTATAATGAATTCCAGTAATACAACTATTACAAAAAATACAAAATACATCTAAACTATAATACACAGTAATCATGCTACTTTTGGTAGACAAGACTACAATAATGTCAATTCTTTGTGACTGTGACTTGGACAGACTTGCCAGGGTAAAATAATAAGAAAGAAAATTGAAAATTTTTTAACATCTAGGCCGCCCATGGAGGATGGGTCCCCTGTTGAGTTTTGGTTCCTCCCAAGGTTTCTTCCTACCATTTTGGGGAGGTTTCCTTTCCACTGTTGTAAAAAGCGCTATATAAATCAAATTGAATTTTTCTGTTTTCATGATTAGGCGAGCTTACATTCATTTGTCCAGTTTGAGGGAGAATGTAAACAGAGTAGGTTGCCAGCTGCACTAAATGATATTGTATACAGTCCATGATATGCGCTGGGAACAACAAGAGATGCAATTGAGCTTGATTAGAGTAACATAGATTAAAGTAATAATTACTGTTACCCAATCTTCCACCAGTATAGTCAGTTGTCAAGAGCTCAAAGTAAACTTTGGGTGCTATCTGTTTTATGATTGAATAATAACTGATGTGATGAAGGTGATGAGCTCAACATGTCAATAAGCATTAAGTAACCACTGTTTAGTGGTGACAGGTTTATCATAACAGTTCTAGGCAACATTAACCCAAATAGAAGAGCATCTCCTCATGCACATTTGTTTTCAACAAAACTGGACAACAGAAGACTGGAAATACATACTGTATTACTACAGCCCTAGTTGTATGCTCACAGAAGCTGCCACAATGCAAATATTGAGCAACATTTTATACCCTATTCATAATCATCAGCCTGTTTGATATAGGCCTACTTCTAACTAAATATTTGTGTTTATTCTTCTACTGAGCATCCAATGAGACAATATTCCAGAAGTTTTTTTTTCCCTGAAATGATGTTGACACAAGGAAAACACGTCTCTGGCATTTGAATTTTCAGGCTATTATCTATATATATTGCATAACTGACTTAAAGAACTTGTCATTATTTACAGAAAATTTAAGTATATTGTATATATTCAAATACAGTGATTAATTAATAAATGAAGATGATGATGATGATTATTATTATTATTAATAATAATAATAATAATAATAATAATAATAAAAAGAAGAAAAAGAAGAAATTAAACTTATATAGCACCTTTACTCAGGCTCAATGACGCTGTACAAATGAATAGTTTTATTAAAAATGTACACCTATAGATAGTACAGTATTAAAATAACCCCTTTATTTAGTTGGGGGTATTTGACTTTTTTTCTTCCATCACAGTTCTCCAAGTTGAATGAAGTTAGAGTTATGACAGCATTCAGTCTGCAGTGATTGTTTTTAAAGCATCCATCATAGATTCTGGAATGTCTCTGACTGACTTTCATTTCCATGCTGGAAAATACAGCAAATAGCAGCGCTCAATGCGAGAACTCATATCTCTCTAAAATCACAGAGATATGCACCTGGATGAGCAAAAACGATCAGAGCATCGCTGAGTTGGATGAAACGCAGGAGTAAATTCATTCTGCAATTTTCTCAAGGGAGGAGGGAGAAACACACATGCAAGGTAGATCTGGATAGAATTAAAATTGCAGCGTAACTCATGTAAAAGAGGAAATGACCCAGGACCCCACGTAATTTTAGTCCTATCCATTCAGGGTTTTGAATGTTTAAAAATACCGTAGTTCCCTGTGTAATATTGAGGCTGTCAGAACAGGTATACTCTGTATTCCTGCAGCTCTGTGGTTAGGGCCAGCTGCTAGCCACAACAATCCCTGAGGCACTGGGCTAAAGTCCCAGGTGTGGCATGCAAAGTAGCAGAGGATAATCAGGGGTTAATAGCTGGTAGCTTTGCTTTACCCACACCTCACATGTAATATAATTATTTATGTTTTGTTTAGTCAGTGCTAGTAATGGTATGCCTGTTTAAATTTAGAAAAAAAGAAAAAACATTAAGTTAAAGGGAAAACCTAGTAATGAAAATGGAAGCAAGTTCTCAGGGACTGTCCAATCGCATGACTGCAAAATAGACAAAAATAAAACATAAACTGCAGCAAATTTTCTCATCCATTAAAATGCTATTACAAATTTAATATTTCCTAGGAGTTTCTAATGCTACACAGGTTCATTTTAGGACAAGGGCCTCTTACGGTTACAAATGTTGACTTACAGTGGCAATCAAAGTTTGTCAAAGCATAGAAAAATACATTCCAATTAAATTAATAATACTAATATTTGTGTAATTTTTTGTTAACAATATAAAACATATTTATCGTGATAATCCGACATCTTTACGTAATGACGTAATGCATTTACACAGAGTATGGAGTAACAGATATGGTGGAAAATCGTTCTGTGATGAAGGAATTTGTCTCAAAAAGGAAAGTGACTTTGGTAGTGCGGCGAAGGTTTTGGTACAAAATATCAGATGTACAACAAACAACAGTGTAATGTAAGCTATGTAATAGGTATGTAACACCAAAAGGGGAAATGCATCTAATCTGTTTCACCACCTCTAGCAGAAGCACGCAGCTGAGAATGAGGCGAGTTAAAAATTTGAAAGTATAAAATGTATTTTATTGCAATTGTATGTTGTTGAAATGTATCTTCAAATACAGTCGAATCCGGTTAATGGGACGACATCGGCAGACGATTGTTTTGGTCCTAAGAACCGGCTGGTCTGATTAAACGAACATGTCCTATGTTGACGTGCTATAATTTATGTAACACATTAAATGTTTATTAAATCTTTATTGTGCGATTTACACGTATAGCGAACGTAATAACAAACTACTATTTCTTACCAACTTTGTTCATTGAAAAATACGTTTGCAAATAAGTTTTTCAAAAAAGATCTACAATATAATGTATAAATACTCACCATGCGAAGTATAATACTGTAAAAAACAAGTTCTTACTAAATTCCAGTCAACGTTTGGGGAACTTATCCAGTGTGATCTGACGCGTTCTGTTGACGGACTGCACTTGAACAAAATCAAGAAAGTGGTGGGCGTGGTCACCTCCCGCTGGTTTTACTCTTGTCAACAC
>JAUZST010012559.1:0-11388 GCA_034779995.1 Parotocinclus haroldoi
ATAAAGAGTCCTCGCTGATCCGGGACAGGTGTGCACAATCAAGGCACGCCTGCGCAGTCGTCAGGCGTGACACACTTATACTCACCTATTCATTCAAAGCACACTCTAGAGATCACAGTTATCAGCTTTTTCACAAACTCCTTGGCCTAAAATCTGTATACTTTTACATAGAAACTCCATTTGACTGTTAAATTGTAGACATAAGCCTTGTCTATCAAACCTCTAAATATCTAATCGAATTAGTAAATATTTTCCACTGATTTTTCCTCATAGGGTGCAAATTGGTCGACAGATTTCAGCTTTTTCAAACTTTTTTAAACTGTCATAAATCACCTAGTATTTTCTTAATCTTGACCATTTTACCCCAAAACGATCAGCGAAGGCTGCGATAGGGATAAGTGATAGGGTAAACATTTTTCAGAGTTATAAACGTCTGTTTGGGACCTCATTACTCAAGACATTCGTGCTCCTATTAAAATAGACAGAAAACAAAGTTCTCTGACTTTGACAAACTCCTAAAATTGGTATACATTCTGGTATACATAAATACATGTATTACATGTATACATTAGTATACATAAATTGATCACTCTTTGTTTCATTGCAGCTATGTGCTGAAGTAAAAAAGTTCATTTTATTTCTTATTAATGTACCCTTTGACAGAAAAAAAATCAGACGTAGAAATTTTAGCAAATTTAATTTATTAAAAAAGAAAAACTGAAATATCACAGTATTTGCTCAGTATTTAGTAGAAGCCCCATTTTGAGCTAGTACAGCCATGAGTCTACTTGGGAATGATGCAACACGTTTTTCACACCTTGATTTGGGGATTCTCTGTCATTCTTCCTTACAGATCCTCTCCAGTTCCATCTGGTTGGATGGTGAATGTTGGTAGACAGGCATTTCAGGTCTCTCTAGAGATGCTCAATTGGGTTTAGGTCAGGACTCTGGCTGGACCAATCAAGAATGCTCGCATAGTTATTCTGAAGCCACTCCTTTGTTATTTTAGCTGTGTGCTTAGAGTCATTGTCTAGTTGGAAGGTGAACCTTTGGCTCAGTCTGAGGTCCTGAGCACTCTGGAAGAGGTTTTCTTCCAGGATATGTCTGTATTTGGCCGCATTCTACTTCAACAGTCAACAGTCAACTTCAAATTCAACAGTCGTCCTATCCGACGACAACTTTCTCCAATCTCCCTACTGCATCTCTGGAGCTCAGCCACAGTGATCAGTGGGTTCTTCTTTACTTCTCTCACCAAGGCTCTTTTCCCACGACTGCTCAGTTTGGCTGGACGGCCAGGTCTAGAAAGAGTTCTGGTCATCACAAACTTATTCTATTTAAGGATTATTAAGTGCTGCAGAATTGTTTTTTGTAACCATGGCCAGATCTGTGCCTTTCCACAATTCTATCTCTGAGCTCCTTGGGCCTCATGATTCTCATTTGCATTGACATGCACTGTGAGCTGTGAGGTTTTATATAGACAGGGGTGTACCTTTCCTAATCAAGTCCAACTTATAAATGTTTGTTTGGGGCCTACAATTTCTGACTGTTTCTATTTAAATGAATAATATATGTTGTTTTTAGCTCTCTCATTCTCTCTCTCTCTCTCTCTCTCTCTTCCTTCTCAAATTCTTGCTGTTCCTAGCCAGCAGACCCCCTACTCCGGATCGCAATGCCATTGCTCTCCTCATTTCTAGACTCACTGGTGAGGCCTCTTCCTGGGTTACGGTCATCTGGCTCACTAATGGGCCCGAGGTTCACAACCTCCAACGATTCCTTACAGTTTTCCGAAGCACCTTCCATCACCCTCATCACAGCGTCTCGGTATGGGATGAGCTTCGTCACCTCACTCAAGGGAGAAGGAGTGCAGCCAAATACTCCCTTAAATTCCGCATGTTGGCGGCCTCCAGTGGATGGAATGAGACCATGCTCATCTCCCAATTCAAGGCCGGTCTCACCCCCAATCTACAGAAGGAACTGGTATACCGATCCGTGAACCTGAGTCTTGAGGAACTCATTGAATTGTCCATCCAAATGGATTTCCATGTGGCGGTGACCACCCCGCCCCCGCATTTCAGTCAGCTCCGCCCGTTCGCTACCAACCCCAGCCAGGAACCCATGGAGATGGGTCAGACTCGACTGACTGAGCAGCAGTGGAGAGAGCGCATACGAGGTCACCTTTGCCTGTACTGTGGTGAGGCAGATCACCAGGAGTGTCCCGCCAGGCCGGTAAGGCGAGCAGAGGCAGCAGGAGGAGCAAAGAGGTCCAAGGCATCACCACAAAGCCCCAAACCCCTGAAGGTGAGCTCGACTAAATCCCGTATCTGTGTAGCAGCGGCGCTAATCGACTCCAGGTCAGAAGGGGATTTTATCAAGGATCGTATGGTGCAGAAGCTCCAAATCCCCACTATTCCTCTCCAGACACCTCAGCGGATCTCTGGAGTCAATGGTAAGATCGTGGGGAACATCACTCACCGTACCATCCCTATCTCCTTGCGTGTGGGGGCTCTCCACGAAGAGAAGAGGATTCTGTACCCATCCCCAATGCCCTGCTCCCCGACCCCAAGGTAGACCCCCTCGTCCCTCTTCCCGTAGAGGTAGACCTTCCCGTCCTGGTCCCGTCACGTCTAGGGGTCGCCCCCGTACCTGATCCTCTCCTGAGGCACGTCCTCCTCCGTCCCATCCGGTTCCAGACGTACCTCCTCCCTCTTCCCACAGAGGTTACTGTGTGTGTTCCCAGGTGATTGGTTTTCGGTCGGCTGGGGTTGAGTTAGGTCTCACCCTAGCCCGCCCCTCCGGCGCGGCTCTGCCTGGGTGTGTATTGTTAGTCCCCCGTACTAACATTTCTGTTTCCCGCGCTAACTTCTTCTGTCCGGGTGAACTAACGCTCCCTCTCTTTCTCCGAACTAACGCTCTCTCTATCTCCCTGTCCCTCGCTCTCCCTCATCCTCCCTCTCTCTCTGGGCGCTCTCGGTCCCGTCCGGTCACCGCCTCATGCAGTTCACCCGTACTCTGCTACAGGGGGGCTCTATTTAGTGTCTCCAGTTTCCCTGTCTTTCCGTCTCCTCGTTTCCTGCTGTCCCTTTGCTGTTGTAGTGTTTGTTATTTTGTTCCCATATCTACCCAGCATTGAGTTAGCCCTCTCCTCTCCTCCTGTAGCTGTGAGCATAATGTCTTTCTCTCCAGTGTTTCCCTATCTGTCTGAACCCCTGTTATTTTGTTTTGTCCTTAAAGCTAGTGTTTGACAATTATCCTCATCTGTGATATACTTGCTTGCAATTAGTGTGTGCGTATAAAAAGTCAGTGAGTTTATGGGCTCCTGACAGACCCCTGCATGTTTCATCCAGTGTTGCCACTGATGTTGTTGGATTACGAGACAAGAAAAATAATTTTCAAAGGATCTGAGGGAGAAGATAAATTAACTTTATAAAACAGGACAATTATATAAAAAGTTATCCAAGGAATTAAGAATGTCAATTAGCAGTGTTCCGACTCTAATTAAGAAGTGGAAAATGAGGGCTTCTATTGAAACCAAGAAATGGTCAGGTAAATTAACACAAATTTCAGCAACAACTGCCAGGATAATTGTTCGGGATGCAAAGAAAAACCCACAAAAACATTAGCTGACATATAGAGGACTCTCTGAAAAGAAGTGGTGTGGCTGTTTCAAGATGCACAATAAGGAGCACTTAAAGAAAAATGGGTTGCATGGTCGAGTTGCCAGAAGAAAGCCATTACTACACCAATGCCACAAAGCAGTCTTCTCACAATATGCCAGACATCACAGAGACAAACCTCAACATTTCTTGAACAAAATAATTTGGAGTGATGAGACCAAAATGTAACTTTTTGGCTACAACTGTGAAATACAGAGGTTGGTCGTGATGTTTTTGGGATGTGTGAGCTACACAGGGACAGGGAACTTTTTTTAAATTAATGGCAATATGAATGCTGCATTTTATCAGAAAATACTGGAGGAAAAATTGCACTCATCAGCCCGGAAGATGTGCAAGGGATGCACTTGGATGTTCCAACATGACAATGATCCAAAACACAAGGTTAAGTCGACCTGTTATTGGCTACAGCAGAGAAAAGTGAAGGTTCTGGAGTTTCCATCTCAATCTCCTGACCTCAAGATCATTGAGCCACTTTGGGGAGATCTCAAACGTGCAGTTCATGCAAGGTGGCCCAAGAATCTAAAGGAACTGGAGGCATTTTGACAAGAATAATGGGTAACTTTACCATCTGTGAAAATTAAGGGTCTCATCCATAACTAGGCAATACACAGTATTAAGAACAAGGGTATGTGTAAACTTTTGATCTGGGTGATCTGGGTAGTTTATGTTGTCATTGTGATTTCAAAAGAGCAAACAATAATAAATGGCTTCACTAACCATAAATAACAAAACAGTTTTTGTATTATCATTCATATTCTCTGAAAAACTTATGAGCACAACTTTATTTTATCACAGTAGTGATTCTTTGTTTAGCTTATCGTGCTAAGGAACCCTGCAGCTGATCTTCGTACAGTCTATTGGGAAGCATGTCCTAAATCATGGTGGCCGCTACCCAGAATACAAAGCACCATTACATAGTTGCTCATACTGATCCTTAGCCGTCCAGCAATGTGCCTGATGCAAAACAATTAATTCAGCACTGAACAGTTTCTGCACCAAACACAGTAACACTAGGGAATTGACTCCAATGTCAAGCAGCTACTTTGCAATGTTGATGAAGCCTTTCCCCTCTACCAGAGCAGGGTCTTAAATCTTGACTTCACAATTTTGCTGGTCAGACGAGATTTGACACCTAATGATATTTCGCATTGATGATTGAAGAGATGCCGAGCTGATTGTTTCAGGAATTTGCCTTACAAGTGTGCCTCTAACTCACTGGTGTACTAGATCAGCATCTGCTGGTGGACTAAAACTAAACACGTTTTACAAGCAGCATACAGCATACAGAAAGAGCACAGAAGTTGCCATGTTCAGAGACACACCCAGAGAGAGTATTATCATGTACCTTTCATCTAGCTGTCTAATCTCTAATAGTGGTTAGGGGGGTGGTTTGTGTTGGATTGTTTTTGTGATGATCCTGTAATGAGGGGTTCTAAATCAAAGAGAAAAGGTCATGATATTCCAGCTATTCTTTATCACTTAAGTATAGTTATTATAAGTATATATACTTTCTATAACTGTCAAAATGTTAAGTGAACATTAATGATACCCACTTGTTGGAGGGGGGTACCCCACCTCTCTCACACACACCCACCCCTACCCACACTATCTACCTACTCTTCCTCATAAGTACTTGTATTTGAGCTGACCTCTAAAAGAACCTTGTAATCTTATTTGTATTTATTTTTCCACTACGTTATGTGGAAAGATAATTGCATACCAAAGTTTCTGGGAGAAACAGCAGACCTTAAAGATGTTTGGGGAAATCCTAACTGAAGATTATAATATCTATCGGTCTTATATTTAAAACATCTGATGCATTTAACACAATGTGTGAGTAGTTTTTGAAATGATACCGTTAACTTGATTACTTAATGAAACAGTGATAATAATAGTCATATCAAAGTTTTACCTGCATTGAACATTAGATGGACATAATGTGTACTGGTTCTGTTAATATAACAAGTAGAATGAACAATCTGCAGGCACATGCTCTAAAAATTTTGTAAATACATTATAAAACGCATTCTAACTATTCTGTTTAAATATTTGAATGATTATTCTTACCATTTGTGAAAGCCATGGTGGTTGCTTCAAAAGTTTGCAAAGTTTGCAAGTGCTAAGCCCGTGTCAAGTGAAGTATGTAAATGTGACATGTAAACATACACCTTAATTTATAGGGATATTTTTGTTTGTTTATGTGTGTGTGAGGAGTGAAAGGTGAACGTGTGTTTGTGGATAAGCTAAAAATCTGGTCACAATCATGATTGAACGCACTTGAAAGAATCTCGACTGAGACAGAATGGTCACACCATAGAGTAGGCTGTAGCATTGCCATTTTTTAAAAATAATTAGTAATATTATACTGCTTATGCCAGTCAGACCCATCAAGTGCTGTGCAACCATTGGTCAACTGCAAAAATTGTACTTTTCCAGGCCTTGAGATTTGGAGGGTGTGTGACTGCATGCGGAGGTGGAGATATCCCCTCACACAAGCCAGTATCATTAATGTTCAGTTACCATTTTGACAGTTATGGAAGGTATAAGATTGTTAACAAAACCACAAATACATCTGACTATAATTAACTGATAAAGAACAGCCAGGATATCATTACCATCATTTTGTCTTTGATTCATAGCCCCTCGTTACAGGATCACTACAAACAGAATCCAACACAAATCACCCCCTCCCTTTGGGAAAACCCCATCAATGGGGTGGGATTGGGGTGTCATCAATTAACCACCTGTCAAAAACAATTAGTTATTTGACAGCTATATGAAAGGCACAGGAAAATACTCTACCCAGATGCAAAGAGTAGTTAAGTAGCAACATTTATGCGTATGTGAGACTGTGTTGATGTACAATTAATTTGCATTTGATATTACATCCAGCTAATCACTTATTTTAAATCATTAATTTAGAAGGACAATGCTAAAGGTATTTCTCTCAGCATTATGTTTACATGTTCATGTCTCATTGTTCAACACAAACGGGTATAGAGAAGGGAGATTCTGTGAAAAACACAATTTAAAAAGAAAGAAACATTATGTTGCAGTGACAGCCTGAATACATTGACGTATTGTTTTAGTATCAGCCAAATAAAAAAGATGATACAAACCGAAAGTAGTAGAAATACAATGAAGCCACCAACTTTATTACACAGTATACTTTATAAAAATATTAAACCAAATTACAATATTTCAAACATGAAATATCTCCAATAAAATATCTACAAAATTTTCATGAGGAGTGTATGATGAACAATAAGTGAGGTAGCAACAGAGGCACAGAAAAGCACTTTAAGCCTAGAACTAGCACCCTTAAAAATTGTATCAGTGTACTGGTGGGCCCAATTCATGGGGAAATGCATGTGGTAGAGCAGTTTTAAATGAATACAGATGTCACGCATGTTAGAGAGAATCACTGTAATGCAAACAACAGCATTAGTTCAGGATGGCCCAAAGAGAGCTATAGACTGAGAGCAGTGGTATGTATGGTATGTATAGTTTTAGAAAAAAGTCTGTTCGAGGGTTTAAAAAAAATGAAGATATTAAAAGTACAGGGTGAGTGAAAAACACACAGGACAGCATTTTGTTTCAGATATATCTGACCACATTCCCATTGGAAAAACTTGTTTAAAGTGAAATATAACTGCATATTGCAGTGCTTGATAAAGTTTTGCCTAAGTACTCCTTGCCCATGTGGTTAAACCATGATGAATGAGGGTTCTTGATGCAGTGTTGTCTGAGGGATCAGAGATCACGGATCTTTAGTTTAGTTCTGCTCCCTTGCCATTTGAACACTGACATGTTTTCAGATCCTTGATTTTTTGTGATATTATGCACTACAGAGAATATAATATGCAAATTCCTACCAATCGTTCCTTCAGGTACATTGTTTTAAGACAAGTCAAAACTTCTGACATTTGTTGAAAAACTGAAGATCATCTGGCCTTTTTTGCTACTCAACCCTTTCAAGCTTTTCTTTTCGTACCAAATCATGATTATAATCTCCTGTTGACGTCACCTGTTCAAACTGTTAATTCATTAGTATCTCTAAGAAGCCTCTGTCAAGTTTTTAAACAGTTTTTAGAGATACAGTAATAGCTGTTTATTAACAAATTAAATTAAATTGACCAGGCAAAAATGAAATATCATGGATTCATACTGTATGTAATTAAATAAAAGTCAAAGGAAATACAAGGAACACTACATTTTCTTTTTATTTGCAATTTTCATACCATCCCAACTTCTTTCTTGGGATTGTGTAACCAAATACAACACAATACCTGTCAATAAGAAAAACAATTCCATTGTGTAAAGAACCTTTTCAGCAAATTGTTCTAAGTGTTCAGGGTTATATGAAGCATTGTCGTTAACAGCATAGAAAGTATAGCTTCATTCTCATATTGTTACTCTCATAACTATTAGTCTAACAGAAGCATGTTTGTTTGGAACTTGAAAAAAAAGAATATAGACATGTATAACAACATCAACAACTATTTATTTGGAGTAATTTTATGCTTCATACATGGTCTGGTACAACTAAAACTTCACTTTAATCTTGTGATTAGGATGGATTTTGTCTGAATCCTTCATGTCTGAAATTATGATAGTGAATATTCACTTGTCTTGCTGCTTGAGCCACTCCCTCTTCTGGCAAAGCTGTTCCAGTCTCTTTAGAAAAATATCTTCAGCATCTTTAACAACCAAAAGTGTCCATCTTGAAGGACTGAACGAAGTGTAATGAGCACCAAGTTACAAAATGCAGAGGTGCAAGACCACATGTAATGCGTGAGGACAGAACTATTCATTTTTGGAAAGCGCACCCTTCCACCTGTTGTGAGACGTCATGTAGAAAGCTTGACTTAAGGAGAGCAAAAACGATACCACTATGCTATTTAATGAACGAGCAATACACTAATTAAATTCAACAAATAATAATGCCACTTTAATCATCACTGTGCACAAGAAGTAAATTTGCTTTGTGGAGCAACTTTTTTTACATTTTAGGCCCAACAAGTCTACAAACTTTCAGTACAACCATAGGTCGATACCAACAACATACCTGGACTTAAAGAAAGCCTATTCCTATCCAACTACAAGCATATGTGACATTTGGAAGATCAATCTGTCATGTCACAGCTGAGTGTTTATAGTTTTCCAGTCTGAGAACAACCACCATTTTATTTTTTAGGACATCAAGATTTGATAATTGTTCAAATCAATCACAACTGGGATGTTCACAACACATTATTAGCCAATACTGCATACTTCTGAAGGATTTTAATGAACATAGTGTTCCCCTAAAAGTTCTTCAGGTTTTCCTTCCAAAAACCATAAACATTTTGTCTTGGAAATCCAGATAATATTGACATTTCTTGGGATCAAAAATTTTAAAAACTGTTGTTTTATCAGCAGCCTAAGAGCTAAAATCATGATGATCTATGAGCTAAAATAAAACATTTCCAAGAGAGCCAAGTGTGCTCTGTATGTAACTGATGCTTGTACATCCACTGGACCACACTGTTCATAAGAGCTCTGGTATCATCTGGAAAGTCGTTAAATCACTACTGATTTGCAATAATGCAGAACTAGAATGACACTCAAGGTTTATTATGGCAAAGCTGTGAAAAAAAGACAGATGTCATGGACGATTTCTTCCAGTCGTTGTGCACAAACCAGTTTTCTAATATACTGGCAATAAAGAAAAGCTTCAAGTAACTAAACTAAAAAAAAAAAAAAGTAAAGCCAATTTTAAGATCCTAACTGAGACTCCTTTTGCTGCAGTTTCAAGATCAACTCCAGTAAGTTCATTTGCATTGTTACTTCCTGTTAAAGACAGACAAAGATGTAAAAGTAAATAAAACAGTAAACATTAATAAAAGAAAATCATGAGACAACAGTAGCCATTGATGTGTGTTATGGGGTCTTTGATGAATAAAACAATAAATGAGATTGATCTGAGCAGGAAACATGCTTCCAGTCAAGAACGGTCCAGTTTTTTGCCTACTGAACCGAGGTACTTTGTGAGCATAAGTAAGCAAATGCTTATTGCGTGCCACTCTACTCCGAATGTTAATGGTTCACAGTTCCCTGCAGAGTGTTCTTTCACAAAATATTTGTAAAGAAGAAGCAATTTTTTTCACAAACCGTGAAAAATGTCAGTCAGTTTTGACTTTCGGCCACAATTCTGACAAGAATTTGCTGTAGACTGGAATTTTTGCAACTGTACACTTTGAGACAACTGCAAATGCATCCTTCACACAATAGACTTTGGCACACCCAATCCTTTTTGCCATCATTAATATCTGCTTTGCAACCAATTTGCCACATATCAAACAGGATATTTACTCTACTGTACCACGAAGGAACTGTACAAAGAACTGAAAGCTAAAGCTAATATTGGTTCAGCATAAAGTGACAGATGATGGCTGATTACTCTGAATTTAATTGAACAGTGTACCATAGAAAACTACTATTTTAACACAGCCTGTTTAAAACCATGCATGTGCACCTGTGGGATGTTTGTGATGTAGAACCCAGGAACTCCTGCCTTCTCAAGTGTATTCTGTTGGTCTAGGACTTTCTGATCCATTTCAGCTACAATCTTTTCATCAATCAACTGCTGCTCATCTTTCACACGTTGCTCCAGAGCCTGGAAAGATGAGAGAGAACAAGCTGACACAGAACTGATGCATATGCAACCCAACTATTCTCATACAATGAAGAGCAAACAAATATTGTTTTACAAATTAGTCTACTGTGGTTTCTGTTTCTGCTTTACAAATACAATTAATTAAGTCATGATTCAACTCGGATAGTTTGTTTCTGTCTTTTCTTCTGCACATCAATTCAATTCCTAATAATCAGTTTAAAAACAATGGAACTTTTTCTTCTGGAAATAATGTTGTGTTTAAATATAGTCAATGCCAGAATGGTCTGCTAAAGAGGGGTAATAGAAGTTTTGAAAAAATAACTTCCGGGTTATCCCTGAAGTGAAGCAAAGGGGTGTTTTTCAGTTGCTAAAATAGATAGGGACACTGGGCGGGGTTGAGGGACTGCTGAACAAAGCAAAGTACAGAGACATTTCTAAAGAAAACCTGCACTCGTAACCTTGGAATTGGGAGCTTCAATTAAATAAAGAATCTGAATACCACCCAACCTTACACCACTTTTATCTCTAGAGTTACCTCAAACAAATTGTGTATGCTGAGAAATTCTGCAACAAACATCACTTTCAGCACTGCATCATGGAGGCTTGCGAGAGCCTTTCATATTCTCAAGCAGGTACATAATAACTGGATCCTGTGTCTTCAGCTCTGTGTTCAGCACCATGGACATGACATTGAACACATCATATAGTTGTGCATCACAGTTGTGAAACATTCCCAGTGGTTGTTGCAACTATGTGTTAATAAATTAGAACCACAAGAAATATTGCAAATCTCACTGCAGAAATCGATTTTTTCTGAGACAATTCTGGGTTCTTCAATTCTTCTTTGATATGCTACACAACCACCTTCCCATTGGAAACACTTGCCTTAATCCAATATGGCATGTTCAAAAGTTATCAACACAAAATTCAAAACGTTTGTTCATTGTCACAGGCAACTGAAGGTGGAATTGATGAACTGATGAAACAAAACTGCCAAATAACAGTTGCAGAAGACCCAGAAACACCACCACTTTTGAATCATTTACGTTTATATAT
>JAUZST010012560.1:0-11387 GCA_034779995.1 Parotocinclus haroldoi
CATCAAATTTACTTGTATTGAAATCCCCAAAGTTTTTGGTGCCACCACTGGTAGTGAACACGATCAGCTCCATACTCTCGCCCTGGTGTTGGCGGAACCAGTACATCTCTCTATATGTTGAGCCCTTAGTATGATTGCATCTTACGGTGGCTGATTCACCCATTTTAGCCCATAATACGCCTGGCTGAAAAACATCCTGATCACCTTCAGCACCTGTGAATAAGAAAATTAAATAAGACTATATGTTTATATACATGGCCAGCAGTTTTATTATACTTTAGCTTGTTACCTTTTATCCAGCAGAAAGCCTGAAACAAAACTACTGTAACTCTGAACATTTCACCCACAGCCCATCAATCAGTGTAAACTATTGTGACTAATAAAAGATGTGAGCTTATACCCCTCCCACAAAAGTGCTGCACAAAATACATCATACCCTGTGATGGATTGCTACTCTGTATAGGGTTAATTCTTACCTTGTACACCTTGTGGTGCCAGTTAGGCCTTGGCCCCTAATAAATTGGTAAAAGAATCCTCTACAGACAGTTCTTTAGCATTACGCCCACAATTTTAATCAAATTTCTTACAAGTTAAAGGGTCTGAAGACTTTCCACATGCATTGTATAACACTTGGCAGCTCTACCCTTAAGTGGTGATATGAAAATAAAAACTGTAGAAAGAAAGGGGTTTTACTTAAAACGTTGACAATTTTCTTAGTTTCATGATTGTTCACAATGTTGCTGTACCTGAGATCCAGAGCACTACACTGGGTCTTCAAATTCTTAAACATTGCGTGGTGGAAATAGGTGCAGGCTGTTATATATGTATAAACTGAACTCATTTAAAATGCATCATAGGTACATTATGACAATGATAACAGGTGTAAAGGAGATAAGCCCTTTGTGGTCTTTGTGCAAAAGGCAACATATAACACTGTGTTCATGCACAGCACAAAAATACACAGCACTGTCAGCAGAATCCGCTCTCTGTTTTACTGGCCAAATTTTACTTTCGCTGTAATTGCCAAAGTCTTTGGTGCCCACTGATTACTGTTTTATCTTTGTACTCCGGCTCTGGACTGCCAGTAGATGATAACAGATACCCCATAAAGGTTAATTCCTTGTTTTGTTTGTACCACAATATGCGATCATAGCTTTCAATCTTATGGGAGCATCTAATCTTGGCTGATTCTCCCTGACGCTTGATGAGATCTCTGGGTGTTTGCAGGACAGCATTTCGATTTGAGGAGCCTGTGGAGAGTGAAAGATGTTTTGCTTGAATAAAAAACGCAAAGATCACCTTTAACTGTGAAAGAACCGCTCTCAGGAACTGTTTTATCAGCATCAAATTTACTTGTATTGAAATCCCCAAAGTTTTTGGTGCCACCACTGGTAGTGAACACGATCAGCTCCATACTCCCTGGTGCTGATGGAATCTTTCTATAGGTTGAGCCCTTAGTATGATTGCATCTTACGGTGGCTGATTCAACCATTTTAGCCCATAATACGTCTGGAAGACATCCTAATCACCTTCAACACCTTTGATTAAGAAGATAAAATACAACTATCTGTTTATATACATGGCCAGCAGTTTTATTATGCTTTAAGGCTTTTGTTAGCTTTTACCCAGCAAAGTGCCTGAAATAAAACTACTACAAGTCTGATCATGATTCACTCATGGCCCTCCAGTCAATGTAAATGTTGTGATTTATAAAGGATGTGATGCCATTTCCCCTCCCACAGAAATGCTGTAGAAAAAAGATCATACTGTTTACATACCACCTCCCATTGTTTTAAGGCAGCAGTAAAGTAACCTGATATAACTGTACTAGTAATACGTTATTTATGATACTAAGTAATTTCCAATGAAAGCTCCTCCTTCAGTGGGTCTCACTGGATAATACATAAGACGTTGCTCCATTGTGAAGGGACTCGACATCCTTGATGGCGTCTGGATGTTTCTAGTGGCATCCCGAGTTTGACTTTTGTTCTAAACTATCTGTTGATGTGTTTTCTACGGGTTGCACGTATTTAATGATGTCAAATCAGTTTTTGTAGTCACAATGAGTTCACAGCATGCACTTCAAGAGGACAGAGGGTAAAAGATTACACATTTCTAGGCGTCTTTACTCCAGTGTAAAATAGCAGATCTGTTGTGAGTTTAAAATATGTAAAGGAAGGAAACAACAGTGCCAGACCTTTGCAAAAAAACAAAACAACTAAAAATATTAATAAAACATAAATAAATAAATGTGCCATTGTGACTGCTATACAGAAAACAATCCACCAGACGAAAATGTCCAGCGATAATGGAGGACATACACAGAAATACTGTGAACGTCTTTGTTACAGTGGATAGTAAACATCACTTATATACATATATATATATATAGTACCTTGACAGGAGTGCCACACATTGACTGTTCAGTAGGGTATATGGTCACCCAAGACTGCCAAAACATAGGAGTCTGTTGAGAGTGGCATAAGTCAAATTACAAAAAAAAACAAAAAAAACCTGAAACTGGGAGCTGAAAATTAAAAAAACTTCCAGACCACACACCTAATCTAACATCATGTGTATTCATAGGTTTTGGCACCATGTCAAAGCCAGAATTCTTGCACAGGTGTAGAAGAGCTGATTAGTAAAAAAAATACCGAAGCAGCTTTTTGTACAGAAGTGAAATTGTCTGTATCACTGTGGTATGAAGCAGCACAGAAATACATCGCATTGTCATCTGCCGAAAGCTTCTTTATAATGAGTGAACCATCCTTAGTTGCATCTCCTTTCAAATCAATTTTCTCTGTAAATTCTGTCTCTATATAATCTTTTTTATTCCACAGATATCCCAGTAATACTAGCTCCTGGCTTTCATTCCTTTTGTACCACAATATGACATTGTAGCTTGGTACACTGTGTTGACACTGAAGATCCACTGTATTTCCTGTGGACTGAATCAAATCAGAAGGCCTCTGTTGAACCTTGCTGCTGAGGACAATATCTGTAGAAAAGCAAATAGTGAAAATTACACAATGAATTCATTCTATCCTCTCTGATATCCACTATTAGTAAATTAAATATGCGTGCCATATTCTAACATCAAGAGACAAAATACCTGTGAAGCAGAGCAGGAAGAGGTTAATGGAGAGATAAACTCTGATCATTGTGCCTTGAAGTACTCAGTGACAGTCTCTGAGCCACAAACACATCTGTCGTGATGTTAAGTCATGTCATGATGCATGAACTCCCTTTTGTGCAAGCATCATCACTAGATCTAAAGAAAACACCTTATCCAAGGTTGATCTTAACAATATATATATTGTATATCTGAACTATAGTGGGTGTAAAATGATGTAAAATCATGTATTTTTGTTGTTTTATAAATTATTGACATCGACAAGCCTATTCCAGTTCTGCCATTATAGTACAAACATATCTACATCACAACCAAGCTTTTAAATTTGCAAGCAGGTGTGCAGAAACTGATATGCCAGTTGTACTAACTTCATGCAAGAGTCTTTTTGTACAACAGTCAGGCAAAATGAAACACTGTGCATATGCTGCACAAAAATATTCTTCACTATCATTGGATGTTAAGGTATTTATAGTTAAACTGCCTTTACTATTTCCATTCCCTGCCAATTTAAATCTGTCTTCAACACTGAATTCAGGTTCCAACTGAGATTGTGTCACAACAAGGCGTCCGATAAGTTCAAACTGTCTGTTGTTTGTTTGTTTGTACCAAAATATGTAATTGTAGCCTGAAATACTGTGTGAACACTGAAGTTCTGTGGATTTTCCGTGATTTTTGATCACATCAGGAGGGGTCTGGAAAACTTGATTACCGGCAGCAGAGACTGTGCTTGGAAAAAGAGATAAAACATGACCAATAAAAGACATTTAAAAATCAGTTTGTACACTGTATATTCGATTTGAATAATACGTCAACAGTAAAAGTAGAGTCACGTTTGAGATTTAGACAAAAAGACCAAACATACCTGCTAACCAGAATAAACAGTAAATTCTGATGACGAGAGAAATTCTAACCAGGATTTCCAGCATACTGACAATAAACAACAACAGCTTGTAAGCTCACAAACCAGTGAGAATGTATGAAAATGATTTCTTGGTAGTCTAGGAAACGATTGCATATCATGTAACAATTGTGTTTGCGAAAGTGTGGTTGCATAAACAACATTGCCACCTGCTGTTCAGATATAAAATTCCACTAGATAAAGTAAACAGTATGAACCTGACACAAGACTGTATTTCGTATATAGTTAATGTAATATATCTTAAACGTCAGAGTTCATATTAGACAGTAATTAAGTGAAACCCAACAATAATAACTTAAACTTACAGAGCACCTTTAACCTGGCTTAAGGCTTTATAGAAAAATAAAAATAACCATAACAAATAAATACATGAGATGTGAGGAGAGAAAAGATTTTAAGGTTTTAAGAAGATGAAAGAGCTGAGATGAAATCAGAGATTTGGAGGGAAACAGTTCCTAAGGTGGGGGTTAGCTAAAAGAGAACTGAACCTTCCCGTAGTGGACAGTCTGATCCTGTGCACCTCCAGAACATTTGCACCAGTGCTCGTAATGCCCGTAATACCGATCTCGGCAAATCGAGATAAAAGGATATTATTGTTAACTGTATCAAATCCTGCAGAGAGATCAAAGAGGAGGAGTATTGAGCCAGAGCCAGAGGATCATTTAGGACATGTGAGAGAGCAGTTTCCATACTATGTTTAGGGTGGAAATCTGACTGAAAAGTTTTAAACAGATTGTTCTTCTTCAGAGAGAAAAGGGGAGGGTAGAGATGGACCTAAGTTGTTAAATATAGACTGGTGTAAATCTTGTTTTGATGACAGAGGCGACAACAGTCAGTTTAAGATCACTTAGGAAAAGGAAATAGGAGTAAGAAGAGTAGACGTTCAGGGCTTGATAAAAAAAAAGAGCTTGATTAAAGAAGTAGGACCAGGATCAAGAAGTTTGCAGCTAGCAACAACTATATTCTAGAGTCCAGATCTCAAAAATTAAGTAATCCAACAGCATAGGGCATAAAAAGAAGTCCATCAGGCCGCAGAGAGTACTAGAATAGTAGTAGGGGATGAAAAAACCTTGCAGTAGAAGAGAAAACAAGCGGAAAAAAAACTTTAGTCCAACTGGAGAGGCAGCCCAAGCAGCTGGTTTGGTACTTGATAATGAGGTTACAGACTAAACTAATAACTAAATTTAAATATTAAAATAAGATTTAAATAAGACATGGCATCATATTCTTCCAGTGGAAGTATTAGAGTGGATGTGGATAAATTAGAGTGCAATATAATTATTCAAAAAATACTGACTACTTAATTTTCACAAAATCAAATCCAACCCACAGACCCAGGTGTTCTGCTTTGGGGATTATGTCGATCAGATGAAGGTTTTTGTAGTAAAGTAAAGCTCATCTAGAGCACTGTGTAATAAGCTGCACAGAAATACACGGCACTGTCGCTTACTGAGAGACTGTTTATGGTCAAAGATCCGTTATTGTTTCCATCACCACTCAGTTTGATCTTCTTTTCAAATTCTGATTCTCTGTTAGGAGTTGTACCAAAGATATACCCCATGAGTTTAATTTCTGAATTCAGATTGTGTTTGTACCACAGTATACGATCATAATACTGTACAGTGTGAGCACATTTTATTTCAGCATGTGCATTCTGATTCTTTATGAAATCAAGAGGATTCTGGATTACACTGGCCGGTACAGAACCTGTGGAGAAAGAAAGCAGAGTAAATAATCTTAACACAGTGATACATTTCTTGGAATATGGCGTATTAGGTGTACAATATTTACCTGTAAGAGTCAACAGTGAGGCACAAAGTGTGATGAGAACATAAGGCATGTTGATTCTGTGTCCTGAGTATATGGATGTTCCATAAAATTGAACCGTTCCCTATCTGTGGTTTATGATCTGTTGCTCATATGCAGTACGAAGCCTTGGTAGTTCTGAAATAGGGCCCTCTCGCAAACAGGCTGTACCATGTACAGCAAAATGTTTGCTCTCTAGTGTTTGGTCTATTGGGAGAATTATTATTTAATTATCATTCATTACTCCAGGGCTTTGTAAGCAAATAAATATGTAATTTTTTTTTTTTTTTTACCAAAATGACTTTTTACTATCTATTAGAAAAATTACAACATAATGATAATAATTATATACATTTAACTATGCTTTATACATCAAAGTTAATAATGAGAAGCCGGAGATTTGTTAAGCTGTACTGCCACCTTCCGGTCTTTCTGTGGAAATGAATGGAGGCAGGTGTGCAGGTGATGATCAAGATTTTTGTGGTCGAGCACATCAGTTTGCAAGGAA
The DNA here is from genome assembly GCA_034779995.1 of Parotocinclus haroldoi. NCBI lineage: Eukaryota > Metazoa > Chordata > Actinopteri > Siluriformes > Loricariidae > Parotocinclus > Parotocinclus haroldoi. The sequence goes on from JAUZST010012560.1 coordinate 6,367, forward strand.
ATAATATTTGTACAGCAGTCAGACAACATGAGACCCTGTGTAGATGCTGCACAGAAGTATTCTGCACTATCGTTTGATGTTAAGGTGTTTATGGTTATGCTGCCTTTACTATTTCCATTCCCTGTCAATGTAAATTTGTCCTTTGCACTGAAATCGGGCTCCCGCTGAGGTTGTGATCCAACAAGGCGTCCTATCAGATGGAACTCTCTGTTTTGGGTTTGTTTGTACCATAGGATGACATTAAAGCTCGAACTACTGTGCGAACACCAAAGCTCTGAAGATTCTCCATGATTTCTGATTTCATCAGGAGGAGTCTGTAAAACATCATTACTGCCAGCAGAAACTGTGTGTAAAATGAGATAACATCTCTTTAAATCGATTTACAAATCAGTAAAAAGTTTTTAAAAAAAGTTAAAGTTAAAAAGTTTTGTTTTTACACGTAGTTAAGCTTAAGGCAAAAAGACCAACCATACCTGCTACCCAGATTAAGGAGTGAATACTGGCTATTAGAGAAAGTCTATCCAGGATTTCATTCATGCTGATAATAAACACGAACCGTTTGAATGAGCAATGTTAGTGCCTACGGTACAAAACCAATTTTGCCTCGATCTAGAGGGAACGTCTGTGGCACAACAACGTATCCTGTGCAGAAGCAACATTGCCACCTGCTGTTCTGAAACTGCACTGAAATTCAATAACGATACATGGAAAGATATCCTCAGATTCAGATTTATTTCTCACACGCACAACTGTATAAAGAACTTGTGAACTTGCACTAAAATGTTTCTAACGATTGTCCAGTATCTATTCTGTGGTCTGATGAGAAAAAATGTGTTGTAAAAATGATATATAACAGATGAAAATGTGATGAGCAGAGCTAAGAAAAGTATAGAGCCCCCAAAGTGTCATGGTGGAAAAAAAAGTGTGTAGAAACTTTCATTCCTTCAATTCAATAATCGGTTCTCAGGAGCTGGCATACCATGCAGTAGGCTAAACAGGGTGTCTAACCACTATGTGTGTAATCCAACCCAGTGGCTTGTGATAATATACCAATGTTATACAGAATACATAATGTTTATAAATACAGTGTAAATACAGTGTAATGGGATTGTTTGTAACAGACATGGTCCCATGTAACGCACTGTACTTTTGGGTAGTTCTTTGGGCTTCCAGTAGGGGGCAATAGCAATACTTGAACTTCTTTGAACTTATCACGTAACACCTTGCTAAATGATGTTTCACAGACAAGTGTCTAACATTGGATATTTGGGTAGTATTTAACTAAGAGAAACGTGATGTTTTAGGTTCAGAATTATGCACTTTTGTTGCTTTTGTTTTGTTTGGTTTAATATGGACTGAGGATATGCTGAATTGATGCAATCTCAATATGCTAGATGCTAGTATGAAATACTAATGGTTTGAATGTACACTGCTCACAAAATTAGGGATATTTCATTATGGGATATTTTATTTTGAAGTACCCCCTATTTTTTGTGAGTAATATATTTGTTGCCTATCAGCATGTATAGACAGTATGTTGTGATCAGGTACTTCTTAAGTGGTTGAAAAGGAGTACATTTCAGCTTTGCTTAAATCCTCTCACTAAGACCAACATTGGAACTAGTTAAATCTCAAGTCCTGACACTAAAAAAACCTACAAAACAAAGACTGTAATCTGTTTGATATCAAACTGAGCTGCACCTGTTGTTGTCTAGTGAATGTACATCTGTATATATTGGTGTTAGAGTAACAGCTATCTGTCTGCATTTGTGTTTTGCCTGTTTACATCCATACTTTAGTTCATTCTTTGGACAGATTAGTCAAAGTCTAGGAGATTGCAGGTAACCCCTCTTTCTAAAAGCTCTCAGTTAATTTGAGAACAGTTATATGTTCAGATAAATTCTGAGCATATTTGTTTAATGAGTTGACTCACAATGATATCGAGCCCACAGATCCAGGTCTTCAGATTTGGGGTAACTTGACCGCTAATAAATGTTTTGTAGTGAATTGAGCTCACCTAGAATATTATGTAATAAGCTGCACAGAAAAAAAAACATATCTAACCCACAGACCCAGGTGCTTCTGACTGACCAAGTTTTTTGAAGGTTTTTGTTGGGAAGTTACCTCATCTACAGCACTCTAATAAGCCACAGAAATTCTCAGCACTGTCGTTCACTGGAAGATTGTTTGTGCAAAGGGCAAAGATCTGAAGACTGTCCACCCCCCCCCTCCCCCCGATTGTGGTACTATGTTCATCGTTGTAATTAAGAGACAGCCTGTTTAAAGTCCTAGTGTTTCTACCACAGTGAACAGTCATATTTTGGTACAGTATGAGCATGTTTGATCTCCTGAAAACACTAAAACAATATACTCTGTTTTTTTAAAATAAAAACAGAAAAAGAAGACTTATTTTGTATTAAGGCTGGACTGTATCCTTTTTTTGTGCTGTGGATGCTCATCACTTATTGGTAGCGAATTTAAGAATTTTTTTTTGTTTGTGTTTAAATCAAAGCCACACAATTTTTTGGAAACACACTATCATGGAGGTAAAGAGACAAAAATGAATATTTGAATACCAACATGAAACGTGATGTATTAGTCCATGTTTTTCATTTATCAGTTCATTTTTTTTTTTTACTTTTTGCACCCACTCCAATAAAGCTCTGTTGATTTGGATACCACATTCAATTTATGCATGTGTACCTCCAGCGGAGCTTGAGAATGAAGGTTTTTGTAGAAGACTGTGGTTACTTTTAACACTGTGCTTTACTTGCTGCACAGTAATACACAGCACTGTCTTCAGCTGCTCTCAGCTTCAGGAGATGAAGAGTAGAGTGTTTTTCACCATCTCCCGATACATTAAAGTGACCCGTAAAAGCGCTTTCAACAGTCAGTAATTTATAACGTACGTAAGCGAGAAGTTTTAGGGAAAAATCATTCAGGGGTTTTTGATACCAATAGATCATGATAAATGATGAAACACTGTGGTTGCAGTACAGTTCAGTGGATTCTCCTGAAAACCTCATCTGGTCAGAGGGACTCTGGTGAATCTCATAGTTTTGTTGTTGACCTGTAGAAAAATAAAATCAATTATATAGGTGCACGAATAATATACCAATTTGGAAAGTCATTCCTTTTGATAATCTCTTACCTGAAACTGAGTGGGAGATAATGAGAATGAGAAGAATCTGATTCACCATCCTGAAGGTTCTGTGGCCGTCTCCATATGACAGCAAACGCTGTTACAGTAAAATAATACCCTTCAGAATGAGATCACACTGCTGTTTGAAAATAAGGACACACGAAGCTGGCTAGTTGTTGTGTTATACTGCCATCTTTAGGTGATTCTTTTTTATTCCTCCTACAACGTATTTTTGTACAGCCATACCCTGAAGTTATAACACTGTGTTTACTCACAGCACAGAAATACACAGCACTGTCAGAAAAATCCAGATCTTTAACTGTGAATGAGCCGTTCTCAGGTACTGTTTTGTTAGCTGAATATTTACTTGGACTAAATGATCCAAAGTCCACAGTACCAAAGCTTGTAGTAAACACAATGAGCTCCATACTCTGTCCCTGGTGCTGACGGAACCAGTACATCTGGTTGTGTGTGCTGTCCTTGGTATGGGAACAGTTTATTGTCACTGATTTGTCCATTTCAGCCCAGATTATATCAGACTGAAAGACATCATTCTCTGCTGCCACTCCTGTGAATAAACAGTTAATACTTTCTCAGTATAAGATGCCAATTGATGGTATATAATAATCCATAGACCTATAATTGTTATTAAAGTAAAAGTCATTCAGCTGAGTTTTGTTACCTTGGATCCAGCAGAGTAACTGATACAGTACTACAATAGTTCTGATCATGGTTCCACTTTGTAGTAGGGAGAAAGTCTGAACTAAGTCCTGAAAAATGAATATTTCGATTACAATCATTGGCAAAGCATGTGACCTCACATCCTCTCCCCCAAATTGCAGTGCACATGGTACTGTTGACAGTAAACAGTATTTTCACAGCATATAATGTATGAAGGTGAAGGTTATTCAGCCGAGTCTCTTTGTGTGGTGCAATGACTTTAAATATAAAAACACAGCAACAGATCCAGGTGTTCTTCACTGCGGCTAATGTAGATCAGATGATGATTTATTTTGGTTTTGACGTGAGCTCATCAACAACACTGTGTAATAAGCTGCACAGAAATTCACTGAAGGACTGTTTATGGCCAAAGATCTGCTTATTCTCCCATCACCACTCGACTTTATCTTCTTTTCAAATTTCAGTACTGTGTCAAAAATATGTTCATTATCGTAATTAAGAAAGCTCATGTATTTAAATCCTGATTTAAGTCCTGACTGCGTTTACCACAGTATACGACTGTTAGAGCACAATTATCAGCATGATCATTCTAGATAACATTGGGAACAATAGACTGTAGAGGAAAAGAAACAGAAAAGACTTGTTACTTCAATTGTATACAGTTCAGGAAATTATGGAATTAGTATAATGTATATTTAGAGACACAATCTGTCAAAGTGTGATGACATCAGTAATCCTGTTGACTCCCTGTGCTGTGTGTTTGGATCATCACCTTTACTATTCACGTTTTGGGAATCTGTTACACGACATACATGATGCCTTGCCATGTCTAGTTAAAAAACACGCCTCCTATCGGACATATTGTAGCATAAACAGTAACGATGTTTCCACTGTAAGGTTATTGTTAATTGTTAGTCAACACCGCTCATTTTAATGATGGGCAGTGTTGCACGGAGATAAACTCTTGTCTATTTTCCAATCAATCATTTATAGAATTTATTTACTTTTTCCATATATTGCCAGTGGATTTTGTTTATTTTTTCACCCACTCCAACATAACACTTGTGATTTTTATACCACATTCAATATATGTATGTGTCCCTCCAGCACAGCTTAGGGAGGAAGGTTTTTGTAGAAGACTGTGGTTACTTTTAACACTGTGCTTTACTTGCTGCACAGTAATACACAGCACTGTCTT
>JAUZST010012561.1:0-11387 GCA_034779995.1 Parotocinclus haroldoi
CCCAGTACCGAACCCTGGGGAACCCCAGTGGATAAGGAGTGGGCTGAGGACAGCTGTCCTCGCCATGACACCTTGAATGAGCGCCTGGTGAGGTACGATCTGAACCATGACAGCACATTGTCTGAGATCCCCATGTTTGAGAGTATAGAGTTTCCTCCCACAGTTCAAATACATGCATGTTAGGTCAGTTGTTGTCTCTAAAGAAGCCCTTACTGTGTGACTGTGTGTGTGTGTGCCTTAGGATGGATTGATGCCCCGTCTAGGATTGTTCCTGTCCATGCGCCCGGTGCCAGGTGGGCCCATGACCCAGTGTGGATTAAGCAGAATATAATGGATGGATGGATGTCAATATCACTCTTTGAAAGAGTGACTTCACTCCTCTGGGTTGCCAGCCACCCTGCCACTGTTACTTCCCTACCGAAAAAAAACCAGACCAGCATCATCCTGGACTTGGTGGTGACCAGTGTTTGTTGTGTTTTGAACATGTTTTTGCTGAGGATGCTGGTCTTTGCTGTTGGTCTCCAAGAAAGAGAGCGAGAGAGAGTGAGCGAGTGAGAGAGTGAGCACCAAGGGCGTGCCAATGCCCTCTCTTGTAATCTTCGTGGACAGAGGTGACAGGTTGCAATACGTGCACCAGGAAAGAGATGGCCTTCTGAAAAATAAAAAAAGAGAGTCTATGTGGAATGTTTCAAGAAGTTTAAATATTGTACTACGATTTATCGCGATCTGTGAATAAAATTGGTCACAACAGAAAAAAATACCAAATCCACCCACAAGGTGTCGCTGATTATTCAATAAACTTTATCCAGCCATCCATCATGATTGGAACCTTCCTTTCTCAGAGACATTTCTTTAGCTATGTCTGTAGATATTAATTAACTTAACGTCACACTAATGATAAGAGAGATGTATTATATTCAAGTGCTATAATAATAATAATAATAATTGTCCTTTGATTTGTATTGTTTCTAAATTTCCCCTTGCTGACGCAGGACTAAGGGAATTAAAACATATACACTTTCCAGACACAATTATCTCATCAGCCAATTATCTCAAACAGCTGGCAGTGGCTGGATGCATGTAGGCATGATCAAAACGAGCTGCTGAATCAAAACAAGCATCAGAACGAGGAAGAAAGGCGATTGAAGTGACTTTGGACGTGGCATGGCTGTTGAGATGTTCAGAAGCTGCTGATCTACGGGGATTTTCACACAGCGCCATCTCTAGGGTTTAAAGAGGACCGTCCGAATAAGAGAAAATACCCAGTGAGGGCAGAAGATCTGGCAAAGATCAGAGGAGAACACAGATTTGAGGTCATAGGAAGGTAACAGGAACCCACATGACAACATGAGGTACGCAGAAGAGCATCTCTGAACGCACAACGCATGGAATCTTGAAGCAGATGGGCTACAGCAGCAGAAGATCACACCGTTTGGCACTCTCGTGAGCTAAGGAAAGCGCCACTGGCGCTTGGATGGTGCCAGCCCTGAAGACCCTAGGGAAAAGAGTGACCTGAGTAGGCCGAGCCATTTCCCTGCCACTTTCCATTCTTGTGGGGTAGTACGTAACCCTCAGCAGGTCAGGTCACATGACTGCGATTGTCTAAATGCCTGTCTTTGTAGTTTCAGCCATTTAGTTTCTTCATCCTGAAGGGTGGACAGGGGACACAGAAAAGGTCGGCTACACAGCCAAGAGGCGCCACTGGGCCCTTGACTGGTCATCTCATTGAATGCATCTCATTGAACTGGTCTCTTCCTGATTTCTGGTGGGTTTGTGGAAGGGAATCTGGCAACCCTGAGACTGGGGCAAAGGGCCGCTATTACACTGCAATTTCACATTTTTTTTATTGTTACTCAGTTATGGCGATTGGGTAACAAGTGAGATAGGGTGTAGGGTCACCCAAGAGGGCCAAAACTGGCAAGACTGACAGTGATGGGGCATGGACAGGATCAGATTACCCTGCAGTTCTTGTGGGATCCTTTTCATATTCGTTTTTGAAATATCCCTCGTTTTTGTGAGCAGTGCGTCAGAAAGCCATAATGGAAAAGAGCAGGAAAGGCAGAAAAGGTCAAATAAGCAGGGTAGCTTCCGAAAAGAGCTCAAACAAACCCTATAGCTCACAACTACCGCAATCTGTAAGCCACAAAACCTCACTTCTACACAAATGATACTGAATGAGTAACGCATTAGGAGTGTGTGCCCTTTATTAAAGCTGCTGCTGCTGCTGCTGCTGCTGCTGCCGCCGAATCTTGATCTCATAAATACACACGGCTCTGCTCTCTTTCACGCCGTCTTGGGTTTCTCTCAGACGTCAGAGGGGGGTTCAGTTCATTTTCACCTCCTGCAGCTCGGGGTCATACAGAGAAACATAAAGAGATGGAACCATTTCACACAGCCACCTCATCATGACGGCTGCTTTCCATTTACATGATAACTGTAACAAAGTAATTCCACACCTACATCAAAATCTATCCTCACTAACCTACCGAAGATCTTTGGGCTCGTTTGGTTTGTCGAAACAACGTCATCGTCTTTGTAAGCAAAAAAAGCAACTCCGCTTATGAGTCGACCAGCAAAACGTTCCCACAGGGAAACAAACGTCAGGGCTTTCTGTCCTTGTGTGCCTTCGCATGTACTTAATAATCTGATAAGTTCAGAAATCCATAGTTTCCGCTTTGGCTTTACATACATTTGGGTAACTTTAAAAGATTTAGTAAAAATCGGACGTCAGCCAGTAATCTCACAGGAAAACGTGATATAAACCTAAATCCATCCATTATCTTCCGCTTAATCCCACCCGGCAACTCTGGGCGAAAGGCCAAGAACAACCCCAGACGGGACGCCGGTCCATCATAGGGCACACACACGCAGTCGCACACTAAGGGCCCCTTTAGAGACACCAAATAACCTATCACGCATGCCTTTGGACTGTGGGAGGAAACCGGAGTACCCGGAGTAAACCCACGCAGCCACGGGGAGGACCCAGGCTGCCCCATCCTGGGATTGAACCCGGGACCTTCGTGCTGTGAGGCAGAGCCACCGTGCCGCCCTAAGCCCAAACCTTATTATTACTTCATTCAAATTCTTCTTTTCCTCAAACACATCCTGCATTCCAGAAACTTCCCAGTAAGTGTTTGGTCACCACCCCACAGGTGCTACGTTGAATTCTAGGGTTGCCAGATCCCACAAGACAAACAAACCCAGAAGAAGCTTGACTGATGTTGGGGATTTTGGTTCTCATCACAGTACCTTTTTAGGGGCGGATGAGAGCTAGTTTTGGCGAAACTTTATTTTGTGACTACGTTTAAGAAAAGCTCCGCTTTGGCTGCACCCAAGTTTGTTGTCCACAAACTTTTGGCTGTGTAGTGCTTACAGAAAAAGGTCTAAGCTTGTGTGGCACGCAAGTTTAATCAGAACAGGATTGAGAAATGGTGCACTGGACATTGCATTCCTTATAACGCAACATCTGTGATTCCACAATAACTGCACAAGATCCAACACAAACAGCCCAGAGCAGGGTCAGTCCTGCAGAGCCTGTTTCCACATGACCTCAGGAGAGCAGGGAGGATCTGTTTAGCTCTGCTCTGAGAGCATAGTGGATGAAACCAGCGCTGCCAGGACACGTAACAAAGGCGTTAAAACGGCTCTTCCACTGTTACAACCTCAAGTTCTACACACACTGCCAAACGTGTCCAGATAGACATGTGGGATTGATGCAAAACTCCCCATGCAGGTCTGTCTCGGACAGATGCTGTATGTAAACGATTACAGATGGGCCCTTGCCACAAAAGGACGTAAAATGCCTCCCCGCTGCTCTATAAAAAGGTTCTCAGAGGTACTTTTGGATAGCGAGAGATCACTGGCTGCTTCACGTGCCTCTATGATGCACTTGCCCAAAGGCATGCACAGTAATAGTTTGCTAGAACTGACGTCCCGTAAATACTCGATTGGTGATAGATCTGGCAACCGAGCATGCCGAGGAAGTGCTCCAATCTGGCGGAGACAATCCTGGGAAACCCGTACTGTGTGTGCAGCGTTATGCTGCTGAAAAATGTCAATTGGAAGCCCTGCCATGAGATTCAACACAGGATGCCTTGCTGATCTGTTAGTGTCCCTCGTATCACTACTAGGGGTAACCGACCCAGATCATTACAGCAGCATTTGGGGCGGTGTGTTACTCCATAGCGGGAATTGAAGAGCTCAACACGAGGTCTCCATAGGAAACCTGACCGCTGTTGGGTCAGAAAACAGAACCGAGATTTGTCGTTAAAGATACGATACGATACGATACGGAGCTGGTTATAACAGGAGGCTTGTTGTTTTGTACAGTAAAGTTGTAAGTGGTATTTATGAATGTAACTCTGTATTGTAGAGCTTGATAAGTGCCGCCTGAGGGAGCGGAAAGAGATCACCCCTCTTCAGTTTAGGCTCGTACCCCTTACCCTTTACACCCTGAACTTCCTCCGGATCCTGAATCGATGAATGATATTATGTAGAGTTAGAGCTGGAGGTACTAACTCTCTCCTAAAGTAACTGTTTGTATACAAATAATGGACGAAATAATGGCGATAACCATTTTTATTCCGTTATTTTATTCGCTATTTTACGTATCTGTTATGATTTACTAAGTTTCTAAGGTTTTCCCTTGCCGCTCAATTTGGGGAAAAAGGGAATTCGGCCCTAGAAGACGATATAAAACTGTAAAGCTGGTCCACTATATCACCTGAACCTAACTTCATAAGTTCACTCCGTTGTTTTCTCACACGTTTGGTGATTAACTGGAGTTCCTCTGATCATCTTTCACTCCTCAAACCCTCGGCCTTTCCTGAATTGGAACCAAATCATCAATCAATCAATCAATCAATCAATCAATCAATCAATCAATCAATCAAAATGTATTTATGCAGCGCTTTTTTACAATGGAGTCTCAAAGCAGCTTTACAACGGTATATTATCTAAAAAAGGCCAATCCCAGTCTGAGCAAACCTATGGCGACAGTGGCAAGGAAAAACTCCCTTATTTAGGAGGGAGAAACCTTGAGAGGACCAAGATGATTACAACCACCTGTTTGAAATCAGATCATTAGTTATAATTATTGATTTTTTTTCATTATACATCACTAGCCCTAAATTGCCCCCTAGATCGGGGCGTTTCCTATCGATCAGGCGATTAGTCAGAAGATGTTTGTATTGATCTGTGATGTAAATGACTTTCACGGTATAACAGAGCCTCCTCGGTTATTCGGGTTTGTTTATTCTCTGGTACAATTCGGTGTGCATGCCTTTGTTCTTTTTCTTACTTATTTACTATAAGGTTCATCTTAGGTTCAGAATCTGTACACGCACAGAAATATAAGGTGTTTCTTTTTTTTTACGGTTTATAAATATAGGGGAGCAAAAACGGGGGATTTTTTGATATCACAATGAATCTAAGAGGAACAAGAGGAAAGAACACGGTGGGGTTTATTAAATCTTAGCATGGTGTGAAATTTAATTAAAGCAGGTTTCGATGTGCTAAAGGATTTGGTGACAAACTTCCCACAGACCTTGAGAACATCAAAAGCTGCAGATAAGAGACCTCACAGTTCACTCTGTGTGTTTTAGAGACCGGATTTGCATGGGAACTAAAATCAGCTTTAATAAGGGAAAAAAGGTGTAAAAAAAACCCATTTAAAAAAAGAATCATAATCATAACAATAATAATAATAAATAAAAATCATTGGAAATTCTTCAGGACTGGATAAGAAAGACATCATATGTCCAGAAGATCTCAGGACTAAACCATGGAGAGAAGTAAACTATGGAGCAGGACCAAGGTCTCTCTCTCTCACTCTCTCTCACTCTCTCTCTTTCTCTCTTTGTGTCTCTCTCTGTCTCTCTCTGTCTCTCTCTCTGTCTCTCTTTCTGTCTCTCTCTTTCTCCCTTTACTTGTCTCTGTCTCTCTCTCTTTGTGTCTCTCTCTGTCTTTGTATTTGTCTCTCTCTCTCTCTCTCTCTTTCTGTCTCTCTCTCTTTCTGTCTCTCTTTGTGTCTCTCTTTGTGTCTCTCTCTGTCTCTCTGTCTCTCTGTCTTTCTCTCTGTCTCTCTCTCTGTCTCTCTTTCTGTCTCTCTCTCTTTCTGTCTCTCTCTGTCTCTCTCTGTCTCTCTCTCTGTCTCTCTTTCTGTCTCTCTCTCTTTGTGTCTCTCTCTGTCTCTCTTTCTGTCTCTCTCTGTCTCTGTATTTGCCTCTCTCTCTCTCTGGCTCTCTCTCTCTCTGGCTCTCTGTCTCTCTCTGTCTCTCTCTCTCTCTGTCTCTCTCTCTCTCTCTGTCTCTCTCTGTCTCTCTCTCTCTGTCTCTCTGTGTCTCTCTCTGTCTCTCTCTCTCTGTCTCTCTGTGTCTCTCTCTGTCTCTCTCTCATTCTCTCTCTCTCTCTCTCTCTCTCTCTCTCTCTCTCTTTCTCTCTCTCTCTCTCTGTCTCTCTCTCTTTGGGTCCTGTACAGCCTTTCGGGGCAGCACTTAAGCACTAAACAAACAGTGATACTTTAAGCATTAATTGAAGAACCTTTCCCATTGTTTATGGAGTTGACATGGCTGAGCACGTGAAGTCGAGGCCGAGCCTCTCTCACTTCGCCTTGGCGTTCGCCGTGTGCCGAGGCCCGAGGCGGCGGCGGAGCAGGTATCGGGAACGATAATATAGTAGCCGCGTCTCGTATGAACAAAGCGGTGTTAGTGCTCGTGAAGCAGCGCGCGTTTGTACTGGTGATTTACTGGTGGAGAAGGGACTCGAGGTAAGTGACGATTTTCTCATCGTTACCATCTCTAATGTTCCACCATTCCTAGGAGATGAACAAATAAAGTATGAACTGTCACGCTTTTGCGAAAGCGGTCAGTGATGTTCGTAAAGTTCACCTGAGTTTACACATGTTATCTCTTTTAGAAGAACTGTGTTGATGGTGATAAATGGAAAACATCCACCCTGGACATCTCCTTTCAAGTAATACATGAAGGAAAGGCTTTCATGCTGTGTGCCAGCACTGGCAACATGAAGCATTTTGAGTGTGGGGATTTAGAACACAACAGAGCAGGGTGAGGTCAGTGGGGCTGTGGCAGGGCCCAGTGGTGTACAGGGGGTAGCGGGGCAGCGTCCCAGGTAAAATGCCTGGCATTTGACAGGAATGGAAAGTGTGGTAGCAGAAACACAGATGAGCTGAGGTCAGTCTAGAAACAGGGGCTGGAAGTCTCACCTCTTCTGATACCCCAGGTGAGCAGGTAGTGATGGTTCCTGACACCGGGACTGGGAGTAACCCAGTAGGGACACAGAGCTCCCCAGTGCAGGCCCGGGGAGCAGTAGATCAGCTGGTGAAGGTTACAGAATGCTACAGAATGACGTTACTGTAGAAGTGGGCAAAGAAATTGTGAATGAACGGCGATGAGATAGTGAGTGGGACTGAAAATGTGAAAACATGGCTACGGGGAACGAGGATGGCGCTGTGGAGGGTGGAGCTGTGGCTGAAGCGCTTCTGAATGTTTCTCTAGACCAGATCGTGACATGAGGGAGGAGGACACTGGCTCAGACGTTTCTAAGAAGGCACAAACGTCTCTCCCAGGAGGAGTTCTACTCAGTGCAGGGCATTTTAGATGAAACATACAGAAAAGGTTTTTTTTTATTTTATTCCCAGACTAAAAACAAAACAGCCACCTTATCCGAACTAAGTGAACAGAAGAGATCCAGACTTAAAAAATTCGTCACGAAGCTGCGAAAGGAAAGTCCGCAAAAAACAACAACAACAACAAAAAAAAAAAGAAGAAAAACCCTGTTAAACATCCTCTTAAAGAGTTTGAAAGTTTGAGGCCATCCTAAATAAACTAAATAATCACAAAACACGCTGGGTTCCTATCTCCTATTCCTCTTCGGACTGGACTTGATGGAGGGCAAGAGGAAAGCAAGCTTCAGTGTCTGAAGTGATGGAGCAGGTGTTTGTTCTTCAGGAGACACACAGCCATTCTGGTAATGAGGTAGAGTGGCGTATGTGGTGGAAAGGACAGAGCGTTTTCAGTCACGGGTCGAATTTCAGTGCCGGGGTCGCCGGGGGTACTATTTGCTGCTAAATTAAGTATTCATTTTCTGTCGACACAGGAGGTAGTTACGGGCAGATTACTGCTGGTTAAAGCACAGATCGAAGGTTTTATTTGTGCCTTTATAATTATGAACACCCCTAATGTAGGAAATGAGCGCAAAGAGGCTTTAAAAAAAAAACTTGGAACCACTCTTGAACAGCAGGATGGAGGTGGAGTCATGATTTTAGGAGGAGATCTGCACCTACACCTGCACTGTAGACTATATGAAGGACCGTACAGGGATCGAGCAGCATTTACCATCAACAGCCTGCTTATCAGAAGACATGAATGATTTAGACCTATCTGCCATTTGGAGGGAAAAGAGCACAAACATGAGGCAGTGCACGCGGGTAAAACTAGTAAATAATCAGGTTAGCGCTGCTAGACCGGACAGGTTTTCTATCCCTAATGAGCGTGGTAGCAGAGTGACGAGCTGTGACATCACCCCTGTCGGTTTTACAGATCATCCTTTAGTCTCCTTCTCTCTATATGTGAAGTCTGTTCAGCCGTTCAAAACGTCTTATTGGCATTTTAACAACAAGTTATTGCCGAACCAGGACGTTCGTCCGGGTTTTAAAACCTTCTGGTCTCAGTGGAGAGGAAGAAAATCTGAACATAGAGATTTAAAACAGTGGTGGGATGTAGGAAAAAGCCGGATAAAAGACTTCTGTCGGCAGTACGTGTCTGTTTGAGAGTGACATAACTATAAAGGGCACCACCAGTGCAGACGACCTTCTTAAAGATAAGAATAATAAGCTAGCAAACTTTATGAATGAGAAAGCAAAGAGCGCGTTAACTTACCTTATCGAACGATACCGATGCCCCCTTTTTTTCCATCTTGAACAATCAGGGTCACAACATAAAACTGCGACCTGTTTACGTCTCCCAAATGGATCGGTCAGCACAGACCCGGCCGAGATGCGCCGACGTGCAGTTTGTTTTTATTCTAATCTCCATTAAAGCAGAGGATTGTGATGAAACAGCAGCAGCTCAGCTACTGGAAGATCTACCACAGCTGGATCCTGAGCAAAGAACGAAGCTGGACTCGGACGTTCCCCTGGAACTGATGGATTACCGTCAGACTTTTACAAACATTTGCTAGGGGAAGACTTTTATGAGGTAGTGAGTGAGTCCTTCAGAGACCAGAAACCGGCAGTTATGTTTGCTTCCTAAAAAAAGAGATCTTTTATTTTTAAAGAACCGTCACTCTTATGTTCAGATTATAAAATCATATCGAAAGGCTTGTCCAACAGACTTAAACATGTCTCACCTCTCATTGTTCCTAAAGATTAAAACATACCGCGTCCCGGGACGTACAATAATGGACCGTCTGTTTTAAATTCGTGACATCGTAGGCCTGAGCCGAAGATCAGAGCATGCTGTTGGACTTATTTCAATCGATCAAGAAACGGCTTTTTTCATACGTATCTCCACACAGCTCTGAAGGCCTTCGGGGTTTGGAGAGAACTTCGTAAACTGGCTGAAAGTTTTATACACAGGCTCCTCCTCTTTGTTGAAGATAGGAGGGAGCTTGAGCTGCCCGTTCTCAGTTCATAGAGGTATCAGACAAGGCTGTCCCGCCTCTGGTCAGCTGTACAGTTTAGCCATCGAACCGCTCCTGCTCCACATGAGATCCAGACTAACTGGAGTTGGTGCATTGACGCTAAACCCGTCCACTAATTTAACCGTGTCAGCTTATGCGGATGACGCGGCAGTTTTTATTAGCAGCCAAAGGGATATCGAAGTCCTTACAAGTGCACTTGAGATGTTCGAAAACGCACCCGCGGCCACGGTGAACTGGACCAAAAGTGAGGCTTATTGGACCGGAAAAGGACAAGGCAACAAGAGCTCCACAGATACCTGCAGGACTACAATGGAGGACCGATGGACGAAAGGTTCTCGGACTCTACATCGGAACAGAGGACTTTCAAAGGCAGAACTGGGAGAGCCAGATTAAACAAATGGAAATGGGCACCGCCCAAACTATCATACAGGGGAAGAGTCCTTGTTGCCAGCAATTTGGTAGCATCAGCCCTGTGGCACCGGCTGACCCCCAGCAGGGCTGGTTAAAGCGGTCCAAA
This sequence comes from Parotocinclus haroldoi, assembly GCA_034779995.1. Classification (NCBI taxonomy): domain Eukaryota; kingdom Metazoa; phylum Chordata; class Actinopteri; order Siluriformes; family Loricariidae; genus Parotocinclus; species Parotocinclus haroldoi. Next base: position 10,178 of record JAUZST010012561.1, read on the forward strand.
AGCAGCTGGTCGACTTCTTCTGGTCGGGACAACACTGGGTCCTGCCAGTACAGGAAGGAGGACAGGGGCTAACTGACATCCACTAGAATTACAGCTTTTCGACTGCAGTCAGAACAGAGGCTCCTGTATGGGAATAAACCAACCCGGACATGTACAGCACAAGCTCGACTACAGAGAGCAGAGGGTATGGGCCTGGACCAGCACCTCTTCCTGATGGAACTAGACAGGAACAATGGATTGGAGGAATGGAGGAATAAAAGATTACACGCCCGGAACATGGCTGTTCAACAATCCTTTCCTGACTAACACAGAATGTTGTTTTGTTACACAAAACTCGGACATCTTCTGTCGGTGAGCACTGCTGAACGTTGCAGGAAGACCAAGATAAGATCCAGCCGTTTGGTGGAAAGGATTCGAACAACGACCCTCAACTCTCTGCCATCACCCTGCAGGGAAGGGAAGGTTCACTCCTGGACTCCTGGTCAGACGGACAGAACTACGTCCTTCCTGCGTTGAGCCTGAAAGCTCCTGTTGGTGAGGAGTTTGAGGGTGTAGATGGGAAAGGGCTGTCTTTTGACACGCCGCTCCTCGGAGAATTCAAGCTGGCCGAGAAAAAAGCCATGTACATTGCCCGTGTAAAAGTGTCTCACCTACAGGAACTTTCTGACGTGCCCGAATCCTCTTCTAAAGGCAGGTGGCGGTGCCTGCTTGATAAGCGAGAAGCTGACCTCCAGTGGAGGGTGGTACATGGAGCCATAGCCAAGCCTTTTATTAGGTACGGCAAAGAGCTGGCAGAGTGGAAAACAAGGAAACATGTTAAGTAAAGTAAAGGAAGCACCGATTTAGCGAACATGTTTAAAGGTCTGGCGACTGCAAGGCTGAAAATAGAGTTTGCTTATTACAGGCTGATCAATAACATGGCTTTGTTTGAAAGAATCTGGGCTATTAACAGCGTTCTGTGCTTTGGTGATAATGATGAACTGATTTTTAATGAGATTATATGTTTGTGTAATATGAATATAAGTGGGTGTGCTAACAGGCCGACACGAGGATTGTAATGTTCTAACTTAATAAAAGAGGTTTTTAAAATTCAATTCTCTCTCTGTCTCTGTCTCTCTCTCTCTCTCTCTCTCTGTCTCTTTGTCTCTCTCTCTGTCTCTCTGTCTCTCTCTCTCTCTCTCTTTCTCTGTCTCTCTCTCTGTCTCTGTCT